>DWNR01001878.1:0-14126 GCA_018250455.1 Polygonus leo | reverse complement strand
GATTAAGTCACAAATCGTGGCGGCGAGGCGCCTCTACTCCGATCAGTGATATACTGATGGTACGGTCGGATGTGCCACTCTAATTTATTTTTTAGTGCCCTATGATTGCGGGGATATAGTTTTTTGTTTTGTTTTATAAGCAATTTTTGTTTGGGTCGCTATAGACGTAAGTAGTAAGGCTCAGTCCTTATGAATTGCAACATAGATGTAACCAGTTTAGCAAACGATTGTTTTATAATAGTGAAATGGAATCTCTTCGAACAATTAGAAGGAATTACACCAATTGATAGACTCCATAATTGATTTACCAATAATTTGTAAATTCTGATGCGTGGTTTAACATGGAGTTCATGAGCGGCAATGGCTATGACCACGTGCCATATATGCTTATTTGCTTAATCAAACCTAGATAGAACTACTCGTGTTATGTGCCTTAAACAAGGTAATAAATATCGTCTTTAAGACATTCAAAATACAAGAAAGATAAATATAGTAATTATAGCATAGTACATATAAGTTAAGAGAACACAAAAGACCAAAGACTTACGGTAAAACCTTATAGTGTTCGACTGTTGAAGTTGATTATAAAAATCAATATTATTATAAACAAAAATGTAAAAAAACTCAAAGAAGAACCATCAACAGCGTAAAAGTATTTTTTCATACGGCCTATCACTATTCTATCTTTAGTACCACCCAACAATTTTGGTTGCAATCCCCATCGACCACCTCTATTACAAATAAATTGCCCTTCGGAATGGTTCCGTGCGTTATAAATTTCATACGTGCTGAGAAATGACATACGGTATTATTTATTACGACTTGTTTTCTGGAAAAAACACAAAGAAGACATTGTGATGTAATTGAGCCACTTTTATTGGGGCACGCCACAAAATCGACGGCAATTTCTACGGTAAAAATTATGTAAGGATAATTTACTTTTCATTTCTTACAAACCAAAAAGTTGTGGATAATATTTTCTTTGTCGATGTCTACTTGGTGAATCTACTTCTGTAAGTGTGTTTATCGGTAAGAAATACAACTATTTACTGATAAAATACGACATCTAAAGCTATACGAAATCATAAAACTAGGTATTACTTTATTAATTCAGCAAGAAGTGTTCTTGAAAACTACACTGTTTTGACATGTGTCGATAAGTTCCTTAGACAAAATGGACGGTGGTCACAAATGCGTTGCTATAGCCCAAGATAGTCCCGTTAAAGATATACAATGTCTGTGAGTGGGAATCGCATCTTGTAAATCAAAACATAGACTGGTTATAAACAACAGCTACGCAGCTTTTTATCGTATAAAAGTAGCAAACGAGCATGCAGTCCACCTGATGGAAAGTAGTCACTGCCGCCCATAGACATCCATAATCATCTCCAAGCAAAATTAAATCATACCTAAGTTTGATCACAAATGCGTTGCTACCCCTGAAGACTGAGATGTTCGCCTCCTGTGTAATTATAGCCGATTTCAGTTCCAGTCGGTATTGTTTCTATTTCTGAAATATCAATAAACTGCCTATTAATAAAACACTGCTAAGTTTACCTCTGCTATAAAGCCCAAACGTTGAAAGCCAACAGAACCATATATCTCTATTCCCTGATCGTTAACATCTGTCGACTGGTAATTCGACATTTACCCACCCCCGTGTTTATTTCGTTTTCAACATGACATTAGTTAGAGGCGCCATTAGCCCTACAAATGACACTAAAATGAAATCTATTCATTTCCTTCGAGCCGAGTCAATCGTTGGTAGATATTGTTCAACTTCACGCGATACAAACATTACCGTGACACTCGCGGACGAACCGATTTTGGTTTCAGGACTAGCTTTTAGCTTTGGTTTCGTTTGTTCAGACAATTATATTGTAGGGTATGGATGGTACGAATATGTTTTATAGAGAAGTTATTATTAATTCATAAAGGTTGAAATATGTACACATGTTTTGCTAATAGATGTTCTTAAAACGGACTGTTTACATTGCACATATACATATATATACATAAAACTTTGCTCATTTTGTGCATAATAAATTGAACACAGTATAGAACATGTCTAAAAATTTTGATTGCAGATAACACTACAATTATTTTATTTTTTCTAATCCTCTCATTGCATCATTGTGGAAATATAAACGGAATATTCTGCAACTTTATTAATCTAACTGAACTAAAACCAGTCTTCTCAAATAAACAACCATTAGAAATGTAGCCCGAGGCAGTTGCACTGTCATGAATATGAAAGGTCGAAATAGTGTGCAAATAAGAAACGCAAAATTGATCACTCATTTTCAACCCCTACTCGTGTGGATCTGACAGCGGTTTAGTCATATTGTTTTTGTTAAATATAAAATATTATGGATGTGTATTATAAAATAAGTCTCCCGCTGCCGTTACATGTATGTCTGTCTGATTGCGAAAAACGCAACAAAAAAACCGTTTGACATTCAATAAGACTATAAACAGATAATATTAATCTCTTGTCAAGTTGACGACAGACTTTCCGCATAAAAATGTGTGTCAAACGTACGGTAGTGTGTGTTATGTCTTTTTTATGAATTTATAGTGTAATATTAAATTCTTTGTACCCCTTTTTACAAATATTGCGTGGACGGAGGAGTATAAAATTTGACGGAAAAATTTTGAAATGACGGAATATTTTTGTATAAAAATTTATGTGGAGAAGAAAAGCAGAAAGCTAATTATTTTTTGCACTTTGAATACAATAAATAAATAAAAAAAAACATTACACACACTACCGTTGCATACACACACATGTGTATGCGTAGTCTGTTGTCAACGTGACAAGAGATTATCAACTGTCAATTAATGTCAACAATAATCATTGCCATACGCGTAGTTTTTATTCAAAAATATATACAAACAGGGTTTCCTTTATTTCAGTCTTCATTTTTTGGATTTGTTTTAATTATTTCGAATTCCGAGCACTAGGCGACTACTAGTATAAATTAATTAGCTTTAACAATCAACATAACATAAGTAATTTTAAAGAAACAGCATATATACTTATTTAAAAGTATGTGAACAAGTTTACGATTTACTATTACATTAAATTATAACCAGACGATAAAAGAACTTTTAAAGACAAATTCCATAACTACTTCTGGCAAAAATGTGGAAAAAAAATAATTGGAAGTGATTATTAAAGAATACTCATACAATAGTTAAAATGACTTAACTGGAAAATAAGATAAATGACATCAAACGACTTTCAAATTGGCCAGCAAATGATACGCCTAGCTGTATAATTTTCCCTCAACGATAGAAAGAACCACTCAAAATGTGCTTCGAAGTGTGGTATTATCAAAAAATTGGCTTTATTATCAAACAATTTGCCCACAGTAACTGTCTTGATCAAATAAAATATTAATATGCCAAGGGTGACCACACGTTACACGGACAAATTGGTTCAATCGCTCAGCGGTAGCCCACGGGACTATCGCCCAATATCCCTACTGGTCCATTATGTTACCGGATTTATACCGAATTTGTTTCTGACAGAATTAAAACAACTGTGGATCAAAATAGTTTGCAAATTTACTTTTAATTACTTATAAGTTTACTTTATTTGTTTTTTCACATAAAGCGTACTCTATTACTCGATTTTCAACCAACAGTATTTCATTTTTATTTATTTAGTAGTTTATTTTAATGTATTTACGGGGTGAACGTTGCTTTGTCATATAAAGTATAAAATCGTGATTGTGAAAAGTGGTCGTCAGGGGTAGGAGGGTGAAAATTTAGAGTTAAAAGTATTTTTTGATGCCAAATTATGAAAATAAGAAAATTTACTCAAAATTTAAAAAAAAGAATTTGGATAGGGATACGGGATATCACTTAAAGATATAAAAATAACATATGACCTATTCTAGGACCTACGAATACACAAAAAGAATCATTAAATTTCAAGCCGTTTCGGAGGAATTCGATTACAATTACCGTGACATGATTTTTTTATATTAACATATGAATGAACTTAATGAAATCGTTAGATTTTCGTTAGATTCATTTTACGACAGTGCTTATACGAAAGGTGCAATTACAAAAAAATACAACGAGACGATCGTTCAATCAGTCACCAACTCGATTCGGTCATTTCAATAAAATTATACAAGACGATGAAAACAAAACTGAAGCGGCAGAATGTAGATATTTCGAAGGCATATTACTTATTTTTACTCAACCAATTTTGTGCCTAAACGCTCTAAAAATAAAGATGAAATTTTTAATCTGGATTTTTTATAATCTTGTCGCCGCAAGTGGCCGCATTGCTACGTGTCGCAAACATTTTTCGAATTCGAATGTTCTTTTTTAAATTTCCCTCGGATTATAAAATCAATTAGGCAACGTTCACGTTAGGGATGTACCGGAATAATAAATATATGATATTGTTTTAACTTACGCTTTTTACGTTACTAAATAAATATTTGTGATGCGGGAAAAATATTCTTAAGTTGGATTACATTGTACAAACTGGTCTGTGGGTACCTAGCTAAATGGGCATCTGTATAATAAATTTACTTTACTGGATTTGAGTTAGTATCTTTCTTATCAATAATCGATTGTTACGTAACATTTCAAGGGTTAATTATTAGATGAAATCAATTGTAATAACAATGAAAAAATCTTATTCAATTAACTTTATTTAAACAAAATTATTCATCGTCCGGATTTCATAAAACTGAGCGACACGCTCGAGCAGTCAAAAACAATACTTATTCAAATGAAACAAAAAGCAATTAACGGTGGAGATATCCCTCCGTCCTCGGAGGATACAAGAGAGGAGAGATTATTGAAAAAATAATTAATAAATATTTATGGCAAGCCACCTGAGGAACGACAAGCGAATCCATTTTTATCCAGTTCGAGTACGCATCTGCAGCGTTACAGAGTAAAAGCGGTTTATTACGAATGCAAAATTTTCCATTCATATTCAAAATTTTATATCCCGATGTGGCCGGGAGAAAGCTAATTTATTCCGGGGGAGCTAAGGAGAGCTCCCGCGTCTTGGGGAGGATTATGGAAGGGTTGAGCACTGCGGAATTGACAGGTGCCTGTCAAAAATTACAATTAATAATTGAGACCGCAGCGGTTGCAGTGCAAACGGTAACCCGATCAGGTAATTTGATTACGAGATTTTTATTTGCCTCACTTGTAACTTAGTTTAAAATTCTTTCCAATTACATTTAAAAAATATTTTTCTATAACCGATGTTTGTCTTTAATATCGCAAGTTGTTTTTTTATGCTGTAGTACGTTTATTACGTTATTTCTAATATTGAATATTTGAGAATTTTCATATAATTTCTTAGTAAAATTTACCGCATAAAATACGAAAAATATTATTAACAAACTTAAGTAACGAACCACTTGCATGTGACATGAAAAACAACTCGTTTTTTTATTTTTCAGCCATAATAACGTCCGTCCATAGACAATAAACATGAGGAGCCATCGATTATCCGTTTTATGACCGTGATAGCGAGTTACGGCGGTAATCCACTAATAACTGAGTTTTACGATCGCACAACCAGAGAAGTGCCCTTTTAGCAATTAAATCTTCAGGATTACAATTTTACTGGCTGCTTCTTATATTTATTATTTATAGATCATCCCTTAATTTAATTTTTAACTTTAACGCAATCGATTTTGGTGAACAATCATTTGGTAGATTTGTTAGAATTTTTAAATGAAATACGAAATGTCTGTTTAGTTCAGTCAATTTCTAAAGATATATATCTTATTCAATCTGTTTAGTTCAGTTTTTAAAGTTATAAATCAAATAACAGATATTTTTGTATGTTGAATTTACATTCATAAATTCTGTTTATCCTTACAGAAATGCTCACGTCAAAACTTCAAATACAACTAAGCTAAAATCCAAAACAAAATTATCTACACGATAAACAAAAACTAACCATCGCATCAGGCCATTTATCAACGACCCAACTGTTCCGAATCTCGCCAACCATTAGTCAGTACCGTCGCATCACTATTCAGTGAATGAATCGAGTGCATTCGATTGCGTTCGTTTTAATAAACGATGGCACTTCGTCAAAAGGTCAATACCAATACAAGTCCCATGAATGTCCGGCTTGAGGGAGTGGAATATATCGATAAAGATGTTGGTACGTTAAATCGACTTATCGATTTATGCTGTTGTTTAAAATAGGAAATTGTCATCAATAGGGACAGTTATTTATTGCATTGTACTTGGAAAATTACGTGTATCAAATACACCTGTCTTTTTGGTATCGATATGCAAATACGATAATATTTCTGCGTTGGCTTGTTCTAAGGCGTAGCTCATTAGTTTTTACGGCTGTAAAAAATTGTAATTACACGTTTTGGAAAATATCTGCCTTTTAAAATAAATGATAAATGTTAAGAGAAAGCAAGACAAGATGTTAAAAAATACTAAAAAATCTTGTAATAATTATCAACGAATTACCAATTATCTCTACTTTTCTATAACTTATTATAAATGTTTTGTTTATGGACTGGATGGATGGATTCATTTCAAAATCCCCTAACCCTGCACAGATAACACACGCATGACACCCAAATGACCGGCAATATGTAAACAATTAATCTGGTATCGATATCCCGAGCAGCGCATCTCTTATCGCGGCATATTGATGACGGCCATTTTTCACACATTGCCACCGGCGCTGGCCGCTGCAGTGTGTTTTATAAACAGTACAACTGTATTACCGTTAGATACGATGGTCACAATACTGACATAAAATCGACACTTTATCGCTTTAATTTTTTTTTTCGTTGAAGTCAGTTTTTTAAGTACTTCCAGGTCAATTGTAAATTCTGAATATTATTACTGAAAGCATTCTTACTGAAAAGTTAAATAAATAAAATCTGCAAATAAACCGTGTCATTTTTTGATCATCATTTTGGTCCCGTTCTATTGTTGTCCTAGGGCAGAGAACGGGCTTCACAACGAAATTAAAAAAGAATTTGGTCTATAGCACGCAACCCCAGACAGGTGCATATTGGTAGACTTCCAATGCAAGTAGTTAATAAAAAAAAATATTATCACCAAAAACCAAGCAATTATTAATAAAGAATGTTCACCCACACGAAATACCGTAATCTACATCACCAGGCAAACACACACATGCAAAACTCTACACTATAGCCATGGGGTTAAAAAGCATTACTATGAGACCATTAACAAAATTTTACGTGCACAAAATTAATTCCGAAATATCCACGGCGTCTGCGTCGTAAATATTTTGTCCGATTAACCGTCGTTCGACAGCCGCGAGGCGTAAGAAAATGTTAATTAACGAATCCATTGTTTCCCCGCCCGGCGGCTCCAAGATGGTGCCGCTTCCGTTCCCGACGGCCTTCTTTATGTGCGTTTCGTTTTTCGTGCGGGTAGAAACGCGGTATTGTGGCGACGCGGTAGAGTATAATGATTTTAATTTCCTCTAATCAAGCCTTCGGGTTTAAGAATTCTAATCATGCGCGCCGCACCGCAAGCTGACAGAAACATCACCACTTATTCTGATTGCGACGAGTGTGGCGCTGAATAATTAATACGCCTTCATTTTGCGTTATACCCCACTGAAACAAAAGCGCCACGCGTTAATTTATGAATTGTGACGCTACGAACGGCCACTTTAAAACTCTTTTTGTTTCGGCTTCAAAGGGATTTCAATGCTTCGTAAATGTAAAAGATTTCAATGTTCGCTATTAAATTATACATTAGTATATATGTATAGTATATTAACTTGTTGGAACACAAATGGAGTAATCTCACAGGAGCGTGGAAATCCTTTCACGGTATTAAACAATAGGCAAAATGAAATAACGTTGGAAAATAATTTAAGTAAAAATAGAAATCACTATGTATGTTGTAATAATATTCTTACATATAATATATAGTCGCAAACATTGAAATGCATGTAGCTAATAGAAGATGTATTATAATTTTTTTAGTAGAACTTACTCATTAAATATTTTGTCACAGTATTTAGTAAACTCCTGACTGCTTAAATTAAATGCTTAGGTTGAAAACTTACCTGCTGACTAATAAAATGTATGATATTCCCAAACGATGATTTAACAACACACCACATGTTTAGCAAATTCCATCAAACTGCTTACATACACTACCTACTGATTTATTTATTAGGAACATTCGAAGAAACAGACAAGCAAAATATGTGATATAAAATACCACGTGATATAAATATATTTTTTGTTTTGCTACCCTACAACCTACCCTCAATTCAATACACTTTGAATTAAGGGTTCCACGATATATATACCTGCACATATTTCACCAAAAATCACTAATAATTTTCGTACCATCAAACGTAAAACATGATAGCTATTATCAAAAATATCGTAGCGAGTAAAGTTTAATTATATGGGGGTGGAGAACAACCCCTTCGTTCAATTCGCACTAACGACCACATTTCGGTCGTCTAAATCACGCCGACGCCACTTGCAATTAATTTTTTGACTATAAAACGTGGCTTATATATACTACGAGATCCTCTATTCATTCTAAACTTTAATGTATCGGAAATATTTTTATGAATTATACACTAGGTCGTATTTATTTTATACTTAAATTATCACTTGCTTTTCGGTGAAGGAAAACATCGCGAGAAAAACTAATATGTCTAAAAGATTGTAGCAAAAAAATTCAAGGGCGCGCGGCGTGTGAAGTCTCTAAAATCGCACTTGGCCAGCGCAGTAAACTATGTTCTAAATTCTAATCATTGTGAGAGGAGACCCGTGCCCAGCAGTGGGACAATAATCGATTATGGTTATGATGATGATAATGTTTATATTAATGTTTTGTTCAAACTTACTTGTTTGATTTATTACACAAATTATCTTAAATTACTACCTACCTACCATCCTTATGAAAAAATCTGTAAAAAACGTAGAACGCAAAGTTGAGTTTACTTTCAACATAAAGATGTGTCTAGCTGAAATAGTCAGACACATCTTATAAATCGACGTTTAAATGTTCGTGTTTTTGTGAGAGCAAACCACCGTGGTGTGCGGCTGCGACGCACAATGACATACTCCTCCACCGCAGTATTCGTAACGCGCTACCGACACAATTAGTGGATTAAACAGAAAGATTTTGAGGAGATTTTGAGGTTCAGATCACTTATTTTTATACACCTACTAATTTTTAAGTGTCTTAAGGTGGCAAACGAGCATGCAGTCCACCTAATAGTAAGTGGTCACTGCCGCCCATGGACATAGTAATAATCATCGAGTACGAATAAATCGGACTTGAGGTTGACTGCAGATGCGTTGCTACCCTTGAGGACGAAGATGTTCGCCTTGCTATCAAGTATAGCTGGCAACCACGCCTCTCCACACCGAAATGCATTAATAAATTTTAGAAGCATGTGGAATTCATAAGAGGTTGGCATTTTATAGCAAGTTTGAGTTATTACTACACGACGAAAATTAGTGTAGTGGTGATCTCGTCACAGGCGAACCGTACTTCATTTTCACCAAAACAAAAAAATATTTACATAAAAATATCATCAACTTATCGCCATAACACTTACCTAACAATCGCTATACAAGTAGTCGTAGGACATATAAACAAGCTTGTAATAAATACACAAACCAATATTTTTCACATGACATAATACGCGATGTACTTATACTCACTCCGACGAAAGTAAGCGAAACAACTTCATATTCCCGACACACTTATAACCCTCGAATAAATAAGGCACAGCGGCAATAAAATGCGAAAAACGATTACAGATCAATGAAGCGTGGCTTCCCTCTCGGGGCGCAAATAAAGCCAGAGTACACACTTCAAATATGCTTTTCTTAATCGTTCTCATAAAACAAAGATCAGCCCGCAATCCCCTGCGCGATTTGGTGAAAAAAATATAAAATTTTCTCCCGTTGCTCATATCGCGTCTATCAGCGTTCCGTGGAGATTTTCGCCGCAAATTGTTTCCCAAACGGCAGAACCCTCGCGAATAAATATCATTAAAATCGACATTGCAATCGGGAAGTTGTTATGAGACACAATTGAAAATACAAACGGAATTACGATCAATTTCGTACACTCCCGCTTGAAACTTTTTTCCTAATCGTTTATGTACAGGTAGGATTTGTTTTTGTTCTATAGCCACAGTCATAATGGCTTCCTTATTTAAATTTTTTTCTTGTTCATGAATTTCATTAAATTTCTCTAGTAATCAGATATTTTTTCACTACTAGACACAGGAGACTTCTAAAGATGATAGAAATGGTGTAACTCTCACCCAATATTAGACCTTAAGTGAATGGTAGATCTCATACACCCTTCATATTTTTTTGACCTCATCACAATGTTTTTCTTTACTGAATAGCACGTGATAATTAAAGAGTTAAGTAGTTTTGAGAAATCAGAAAGGTCTGAGACCTGCGGGTCTCACTGTCACTAACGCTGTGGAGTTAGAGGTTAAATTCTTAACCTTTACGTTATCATACTTTCACAGTTTGTACCACCATTTTTACCACTTTTCCCTGAAGTTGACTCCTTAGCTTTATAAAATTAGATTCCTAAGAATATTTGACGTTCTATTATTATAGCGCCTTAAAATTAAATAAGCGCAATTTAATTTTATTATCCGATAGCTGTTTTTTTATAGATGGATTTGCATCACCACAATTGGCTCACCTCCGTCTGGGATACCGGCTTCGTGTCAACGTAATTTGCTGGGGAGAGATGACGGATCCGCCAGCCTCTCTGCTTATAATATAAGCCATTTTAATCTTAACTTAGTTAAAAATCTTGTGGCCGCCGTTAACATTAATCACTTGTGACAGCACCGTAATGGATATAGTGTAATTACTGTGTTTAGGATCAGATAAGTGAATTATAATGGCGTTGAATTTGGTTTTTAAAACATATACTTTTAGTCACTTATTTTGGAAACTAAAATATTGGCTACTGACTATGTGCCATCAATACTTAAATTAAATTAATATAATTATGTACATCAATACTTAAATTAATATAATCAGGTCAATGTCAGAAAAATCTGTTAATTTCATGTGGAAATATTTGAAAAACAAAATTTCCAATTTCCGTTTCCAAAGTATTTTGAATTTAGTTAAGCTGAAATGATATAATTGTGAGATATACTACATACAGTAGTTTAATTTTTAATTCGTATCACATTTAATTTGGAAGAAATAAATCGCTTTTCACTTTCCATTAGATGACTATTATGAATGGGTTGGTTTTAACCTTTAGAACTTACCAGCGCTACATTTTAATCGTAACGCGATTCCGTGAAACAATGGAAAATGCCTTCATCAAGCAAGAAATCTGAAGTTTAATTGAACGTCGACATTGAGAGATTTCAATTCAATTACTAAACCATATTTAACGAAATCCAATCCCCTTTCCCCCGAGAAATAATATTATTTATTCACAAAAAATAATACAAAACGCAGCTACGAGACGAACGCTCTGTTGGTTTAGCGGAGATCATTCGATGTAAAAGTTGGTACAGAACGGAGGCAGGAAGAAAACTTGGATAAGCGAAACCCTCTAAAAATGATTGATGCCACGCGGGCGGGGACGATCGCTCACCGGCGCCACCGGTATCGCTCACATGTCTCACTATAAGCGACTACATGCGATTTTTTTTTTCTGAAATTATGAAATTGAATTTAGAAAGAAAAATATACTCTCACGCACAATTCTCCAATACAGAACGTTTCATTTAATATTTACTCAAGGACACGAATAATAACATAATATAATGATACAAAACAAAAAGACACACAAATAGCATTTATCTTTAAAAAAATATTTACTGCAGCAGAATAAAATGTAACATGGAGGCCCAGACTCAGCATATTGAAATTTGTGAGACCCATAACTCAACGCTGATTTTAGAAAAATACACTGATGGATCTGATCAAACAAAATACTTGACAAAACATAAACCTTTGGCACCATAAAATTTTGAACAACATAATTCGACAATTAATATTTTCTTCAATAAACAAAATCTTTAATAAATGTTTAAAACAAATATATAAAGTCTTCAACTTAGTATTAGTCTTAATGCAACAAACTTGGTACACGAAATTCGTTTGTGATAGAACAACTGCCTTAACATTTTAAACTGAATAAACGTCGAATCGATGGAAATACGAAAATGAAGATCATTAGCGCTATATTGGCGCGAGCTCCCGCCGATTCATTATTACTCGATGGAATTTCGAAATTTTTGCCCCCACAGTTTTATTGGCCGTCGCCGTCAGTCATACTACGACATGATTAGATTTTAGCATTAAACTCAAAGCGAACAAAGCGCTTCGATGCAAAGCATATAACCAATTTCCTTACGTATTGAACATTGCCAATTGTTAGAAGACATGTTATTAGACGTTTAGCCTGGGAGCTAACGAGCGGCGTGCTACGGTTTGTTTCGGCGTCTTTGTTAGAATATAACAATTAGCCAGACAATGAGGACGTGCGGACGTTATCGTGGTGAAGAGCACAATACCGCCACCACAATGCATGCTCAATATCTTCCCGCTACCTGTTAGGGCCGATGCACTCGCTTGTTGAATCAGACTTCTTGGTTCTACCTACGTTAAACGGACAGCCACAGATTAATATTGCAACAGAGCGAAACATTCCAAATTAATATTCAATACAGAAAAATGCATTAATCGTGCCTGCAGTACTCCTACGCTACTATTCTAATGCATGTGTATTTTGATAGATGGAGTGTTTGAGGGATTTATCTTTAATCTATAATTATATAAAACTCACTGCAAGCATTTGCTACTAAACTGTATATTTTTTCTATAGACAGAAACAATAACACAAAAACATATCGATTAGTTCGGCTAGCAGTCAATCCAAACGTAAGTAAAGTAAAAGTAAAGTAAAGTAATAACGTTACGTAAACGTAATCAATAATATTGTTGAACATGCTCCATACCTGATGACAACCATGAATACTAAGATACTCTTCTCGAGCTTAAGTAAGGCCTTGATAGAAACAAAATTGCAATATACGGTTTATGAGAACAACTTTGTAACTTACAATAAGTTATACAATAAATATTTAAAATTACTATTTAAGACCTATCTAAGGTATCATCGTCATTATCATCGCAATATCGTAGTCCCACTGCCTGGCACAGGTCTCCTCTTACAAAGAGAAGGATTTAAGCTATAATACGGCGCGCTAGGTAAGTGTGAATTGGTAAACTTCACACACCAAGAATTATTAAATGGCTAAATTAAATTAATAATTCTTCAAACACCTTAGACATTTAATAATTACCCGGCTTATTATTTCTTAAGTATTTTCTCTCTGCACACATTACTCTATGCAGGTGTCTCTGAGACGGAGACGCGCCTCTTTGTGCTTCCTCCGGCACCGACTGAATGCACATTTGATGTTCCCAACATGTGTGGAGATAACGTTCCCGCTACTACCGCGGTATTTAGAATTCTGTGTTGTAGACGCGGAATTTATGTTATAGTCTAATTTTCAGGGGATATTTTTTACCGAAATTTCAAGATAAAATGTTTTTCTATGTTAATTAACACTCCCTTGTAAATCACATTTTTGAAACAGAAACCAGCATACAAAAAAAATGTTAATATTAATCGTGTCGAAGTTTTTCATACTCGCCTTTGTCGTCTTTAACCAAGTCTTAATAGAGGATAATTTACATTTTGTGTACCTTATTTGAAGATTAAGTTAGAACTTATTTGAAGAGTAAGTTAGCTGATGTAATTATTACACATTTTAAATAAAGGTTATTGTTAGGAAGCCTTGAAAGTACCTGATCAGATAAAAACAATCAGCAAACATTAGTATCCGTTAAGATTACAAGATATTCACAAATCAGTGAGTAAGCGCGACATGTGAACAAACTGATGATAGGTTTGATCGCGAGCTAATTGTGCGAGCAAATTGCGTAGGTAATACATTCATTAGGTCATTCGGTTACACACTGACACACATTCTAACCAAATTAATGTCCCCCCCGCTGGAGCTGCCACCTTGTCGTGGTGGGGGGGCTTGCGTATCCCAATGATCCCCTAGGCTATGC
>DWNR01001877.1:0-14129 GCA_018250455.1 Polygonus leo | reverse complement strand
AAACAAGCAAACAAACAAGCAAACAAACAAACAAACATACATACAAGTGAAGCTAATATAAGCGTGTTAAAAATCAAATGGACGTGCACAGGACACACATGTAGAGATTAGGTTAGACCTACTTTTGGTTAAAAAAGATACAAAATTTTAAAAGCATTATGAATAGCTGGAGTCTAAATTAATGTTAAGGTTTATTTGAATCCTAAAAACCTCGAGATTGCATTTTATGATAGGTACACGAGTTGTACGAGTATTAAGATTTATAAAATTCCGTTTCCTTTGATTATCTGACAGAAAAACTTATAAAATGTATTTTATTATTTATCATAACTTAAATACCCGCCGTATTGTGCTAGGTATATATTAGGGTGATTATAAGGTTTATTTTTACATTACTGACATTTATAAATTGTTTTAGTTTCGTACATTATATTAAAGTCTTATCTTATCGATCTTAGTGAGTGGCTACCTTGAATGAAAGGTAAATGGTAAGGGGTTAAAAGGTCATACTATTTATCGCTTATATTACGAAAATAGCTGGTCAATTTAATAAAAGCAGTGGTTTGTAGCTACAAAGAATAGATTTCTAAATTAAAAATATTTTATGTTAAAAGAACATAATCATCTTTCATCTGTAGGATATTTGAAATGAATGTCAAACATTTATTTGTTTTTCTAGCTATACATCTTCTGTATAGAAGTTTAGATGTTGAGAATGTGCTAATAGTCAACTTCAAGTGTGTTATACATTTGAAGTTGACTATAAAGTTGGAGTACCAAAGCGTGCCTCTCTATTCAAGTTATGAAGCTAAGTAAGAGCTAAGTTACATTTTGCAGTTGTGCTACATGTTTCAGTAAGGGGTAATATTAAGATGCGGGTATGTAGTAGTAATAATGACGTTAAATTATTTCGCTCTGGTTTGAAGTTATGAAGGACTAATTTGAGGCGTTCTAAGTTGGCAGCGGAAGCAAGGCGTTCATTGTCATGTTAGTATGTACGTCAGTAAAGACCGAAAAGTGAAGACCAAAACATGTCCTATTGGGTCAATCTCACGTCGAATGCTAAAAAAATGTGCTGCATTTTGCATAAAGACTGTCAACCAATGATGATAGGAAAACAACGTAGCATTCCTAACGTCTAAACGTTTGAACATATTTTTACTTAAGAAATGCTTGGTACATTTATTTATGCTAATAAGGCACTCATAATATTTTAATCTGAAACTATTTGAAAAGTTTATTGCGTTAATTTAATGTCTGACAACCAGCTCTGTGCGAGTATATAGACGTGAAGGCTCACGACCTCGTTGTATGAAAATGTGTGTTGAAAAATTTCTTATTGCAATCTTTTGTCATACTTTAATAGGATTAAAGTTCACATAAATATGGAATAGAGGCTCTTTATTATAATAAAATCTTGATGCATAACTTTGAATACTTAGAAATGAAAACTGTATAAAAATGTTTAAGTAGTCCATTACTTTAGAAGTTGCACCAGATTTATATAAAATCGTAGCTCTTCAAATGTGTTTAGTAATATGAAAACTCGTTTTAAATATTAAGCTTTAAACCTACTTAAAATATAATGAGTGGTAACTAAAAGGAAAAATCAGATTCGATAAGGTGTAAATATTATGGTTAGGAGTTAGACTTATTGCGATAAGATTAGTAACTTTGACTTTGAGTATGGTTGCCACAATGGTATAGTAAGTATACATTCAATAAAGCAGCTAGCCAAGCCAAGGTGCCTAGACTGTCTAGGTATTTACGTAGATTTTTTACCGTATTTATGACTAACGTGACAAGCGCGCGTCATCCATCACTACTTTTGGTAAGGGTATGTTGTCAATTTCATATTTGCCTAGAACGGAATATAGTACTGTAGGACCTCGTTTTACAATTAGTTTGTTCAAGTATACCACGTATATCTTACAACCATTTATATTTATTATATAGACATTATGATATTTGCTACTCTCTACACCGTAATGTGTTGTCTCGTATTGCTACGATTATCAAGTTACATTATGCAATGCTTACTACGGACGTTCTTGAACACGATAGCTTTTGTTACAGTTGTAGCAACTCTAGCAAGTTCCGAAGATATAATTGCAGCTCGTTATACCTACAATACTGTACACTTGTACAGCCATAATTTTACTGTAAAACAGACACGTAAATGTTTTCCAAAACGAACACGAACATCTTCCTAAATCTCTTTCTTTAACATTTCTGTCATAATATAACTCAAAAAAATATTTGTAATACAACAATACAGATTTTATGACGTCATTATATTATGTTTCCACAATAGTTTCGTTTGTGGCTTTTGAAGAATTGTTACGGCTCACTCATCTTGTTTGAAATCACGCTAGTTTGTGTAATGAATTCACGATCAATACAGTCGCGATGTTTACTTCGAAATCTGTCGCAGAACACTTGGGTATAGTACGAACTTCGAAGAAATTGTAATAAATGTATCTAATCTTTGAGTTAATAGAACATAATGAAAATGTAATGGTCTTCTATTTAGCTTTATACGTCGATATCTGAAAGTGCACCAGATATTTAAAAACAAAAAACTTTTTTGCGAAATTTGCGAAAAATTATTAGTTATGTATTTACATAGCTGTAGGTACTTTTGAACCCACACGCAGGTATGAAATATATGTGCGATTGTGTGCAATTACTTTTGCATATTTTACAGGTATTCATGTTGCATGTATACCTACATGAACCCAAAAGCAAAAGGGTATAAGCTCGTATATATAAAGTTGCAAACAGATTTTCCAACAAAACTTTTTTCCAGCCCGAAGGTTCAAAACTGGTTAATAACTTGTGAATAAACGTATGATATTAAATTAGCAACTTTTTTATCTTAAAGTTTAATAATACATGGTATTCTACCAAAATAATACAAAAATAAAGTAGGTAAATATTATACAATTATGAACTCTTGAAATTAAATATCAAATAACAGATAATAGTTTATACTGACATACTCACTATAGTAGTGACAAAACAAAGCTAAATAATTGTTTGTGCCTCAAACATAACACTATGCTAAATAAACTGTCATTTGAAAACAATTACTAATAGAAACGGTAAAACTAAATATCATTAAATCGAAATCATGATTATTATTTACTTTCCGGATTAAACCGTTAATGCGGTAAACATCGAGACGCTCCGTGATGTTGGAAATAGGTCGGAAAATTTTAAATAAGCATGAAATTTCGAGTCCGGAATTCCATCATTTTCCACGGGAAGCTCGATGTTCCATCGTCCCCGTTGGCTGAACGTCACGCGTTCCATATTTCGCGTAACATAACATTTTTAAATTCCACTTGTTCTTTCATACCGTGCAAGAAAAATTCTTGTAAGTTTTTCTTTTAACGCAGTGAATAATGTAGTTCGCGCTGCTTTCCACGACTCGTCGTCTTCATAAAGACAAGAATGGAAGTATATTTATTTGTGTGCATTTTTCTACGACACAGGGGATATTAAATTCTTAAAGTTACTGCAAGAATTTTTAAGACATACTTACAGCTATCTAGTCCTGTGACATATAGTCTGAAAGTATTTTAAGGGTTTATTATACCTTACTATAGCAAACAAATATGCAGTCCGCCTGATGGTAAGTGGCCACTGCCACCCATGGACATTTTTTGTTAACTCTAAGTACGACAGTGTCATACCTGAAGTTGACCACAGATACGTTGCTACTACTTAGCACTAAGAGGTTCACCTCGTGTCGAAGTAAAGCCTGTCTCGAAAACAGAAAAACAAGATTATGAGGGTGGCAATGTACCCCGGCTGAACTAAGCGTTTTCTACAATTGCAACAAAATAATTGCTTGACTTGTATAATATACATTTTTTTAAATAAATCAAATAAACCCTTAATTAAAATACGTCCAAATTTCTAATCCCATTAAACTCAATCTTTTTATACAAGTAGGTACCTACTTCAAGTAACAGTATTTCGTCTTCTACTCCCGTGCGAACATACTCGTATGAACTATGGTCTACAACAAAAAGAACAATTAGAATACCTAAGTCATTATTAATTACGCAAAAGAGCAAACAATTACGTACTTTGTACATATTTAATAACTGGCCAAGTGTAAGTCGGACTGGCACACGTAGTGTTCCGTACGAGCAATTCTAGAAAAAACGCTACAAACTCCCGTTTATAATAAGGGGACTCACTTTTTTTTATACTTGTTATCATAAATTTCATGGTTGTACATATTCTATGGAAATTTCAATTTTTCAATTACTATTACAAAAGTTTAAAAAATATATAGGCGTTATACATTATTAAGATTTATTTGGTTTAATATTTGTTGTTATAACCACGGATAAGAGAGTTGCAACGGTTTATGAAATAGAGTGTGACAGACGAACGAACAGAAAGACAGACAGACAGACAGACAGCAAAGTTAGTAACAGGGTCCCCTCAGCACCCTTCAAATACGGTACCATAAAAATGGAAATTACCTCGTGTTATTTATGGGCAACATCGCATCGTAGGACAGGTCGCACGACGCCACGCGGTGATCCATAACACACAATAGATGAATGAACAATTACTCTTTGAAACTGTGGGAATAAAGTACTCGACCGTCATTAGAACTAAATTACTCAGCGTCATTAACGTGCTCCCCAAACTTATACTAACTATTTTCCTCGCATATGTTATTATGTTCCTGCACTACACTATAGCATGTTAAACAGATAGAACCTACTCATCTATACTAATAATATAAAGCTGAAGAGTTTGTTTGTTTGAACGCGCTAATCTCAGGGACTCTGGTTCGAATTGAAAGAATCTTTGTGTTTAATTGTCCATTTATTGAGGAAGACTATAGGGTATATAACATCACGCTCCGATCAAAAGGAGCGGAGTATCATCGAAAAAAGTTTGCAAAAAAAAATGATATGTTACATGACACAAATGAAATTGCGGAGGTCAGCTAGTACAAGATATTCGGGAAAATAATATGTATTACATATAAGTAATAGGAATAGATAATTTCAGAAATGTTATAGCTTATTTTATTAGATTAAAAATAGGTAGTTTAAGTAAAAATGCTTGGCAAACATTTGTATATGCCTATCATTTTATAAATCGTGCTTACACCTATAAAGTTCAACTTATCCTGTATCATAGCAACATATTTGTAGCAATATTTAAATAGTTCTAGTTAACTTTTTGGATCAATTAATTATAGGTACAAGTAAAACATTAACTTCTTAAAATTAGTATAAAGTGTCTAATTAAGAGATCTAATTATATATGTTTTAATACTAATTATAATTATTAATTATACTTCTGCCCGACTAGAATATTTTCATGGAACTCAAGACAAAGATCAAATATAATTAAATATTTATATATTGAAGAGGGAGATATAAAGGATTTGATGCTATAAGATATTAATGCGACCTATATCCAAGGCTCTCATCCTTTCCGGAGCTTAGTCTACTAAGCTTAAAACATTATACGACGAAATACATCAATATTAGCTAGATCGTACAGCTCTAATCGCCTTTAGAGAGTAAAGATAGCGCACTTACAATTAAGTCTAAGTGTAATATGGTAGAACTCGTGTATTTCCGATCGGAGAGGTACCACCGCCACCCTCATAATCAAGCAATTTATTGTGTTTCGGTTTGGAGAGGCGTGGTTGCCGGCATACTTAAACGCGAGGCGAACATCTTAGCCAACAAGGATAGCAACGCATCTGTGGTGAACCTCAAGCACGATTTCATCATACTCGGGGATAATCACTTACGTCCATGAGCGGCGGTGCTACCTTAAGACGATAAAAAGTGAAGCATAAAATAGAACCGTTAACTTTTCCTAAGTGGTGGTGGTGATACTACGTGGTGATACTAAGTGAAGCAATTGGTGTGCTTGGGTTTTTACATATGAGGAAGGAACATTTTAGTCCCAAGGGCTAGCAATGAGTCTGCTACCAACATTAGGTTTGTTGATTCGTACTGTGAGTTGAGTCCAAGAATCCTTGAGTGCCTGCAATCACGTAGCGTCAATACTTGTATATTATAAAAAATATCTCCTCGATACTGGCAAGACGCGCTGTGCCATTTAATTAAGCTCATGGCCACCAAAAATCTATTCGGATTATTTAATTTTTGCGTTAAATAGTAAAAAGAAATATTTTTCGCTAGTAAATTAATATTAATGTGCATGCATCCTGTGTGGAAGACATAAAAATAAGGACGCGTGAAGTCTAGTTCTTGGTCAACGCGATCACTCTGTGCTGATGCCTAATTCCTGTCACTTAGAAATGACATCAGCTCAGCAGTGAGACAAGATGATGATGATCCCAGTTAGAAGAGTGAGTCGTCCATGCTACATGTCTGTAAATATGTGCCAATATACATTCAACGCAGTTTGTTGCGAAGTAGTTTGTTGAACTTTGTAAATAACATTGAAGTCTGACAGTGTCCTAAATTGTTATACTTCAAAAATAGCGCACTCACAGTTACGATGGCTAAAAATACTTCCATCGACTATTTCCAATCAATACAGTTACTCGTACGTTGTCAAGAGGCGGCGTGTATTTTTAAAGTTCATGGTATTTTGTTTTTCTGTTCAATAATATAATTTCCTTCTACTGTACTGTATAACTACATTATATAATTTGTAGGGTTAAAGATAGAGGACAGAGGAGATTCAATTACAGTAAATACTTAAAACCCTTAAGCCTCTTGATTAATCCGCTATCTTCCGGAACCCATTAAAACTAAATGATCTGATCTTTTAATTAAAGTAAGTATCTAATTAATAGGGTTTTGAGGAATAACAGCAAGTAAAAAATAAATCGTTAATTAATAAAATTAGAAATCTTATTTTTAAGTTATGGTGTTCTGGTTTTCTCTTGAAAGGTTTTTAACGGACCCAAAATGTATGGAAAATTATACATAAATATGTTAGGTATTCAATTTTAAAAACTGCATGGTTCGATATACCTATATTTTATGGCTTTTCAGGTGGATGTATAAGTTACAAAATAATTACTCAATCAATGTCGGTTAAAGATTTTTAAAAACAGTTTTTTTCATGTGCATTACTTTTTACCATTACACGCAAAGGGCGCAAATAATACGCAAAACTGTCCTTGACTGTAGTCGGTGTCCTGCCTCATAAAATCGGTCAACAATACTAATTCTGGGGGAGGTATTGATTAGTCGGTCACGCTTGACATAGACGAACGAGAGCGTGCCGAACGTAGCTCGATTCCTGTCAGAGATCAATTTCTAATAAACATTAAGAAATAATCAAATTGATTTGATTATTCGACCATTCGATTGCGATTCTGACAGCAGTTTCTGACTCGATATATAAGTATTTATTTTTTAGGAAATTACAGTTCTCTTTTGTAATTTCTTTCTTTCCTCTCCAGTCCATCAGTCCAATCCAGAGTCGCCTTGGTTTAAAGAAATACCTTAATGATATGAAGCATAGATACGTAGGTGATATTATATGAAGTCTGGCATGAATAAACGTTGAATACATACAATCTGAATATGACAGAATGAGACCTTCAGCACAGTGGCAACTAATTCGAAATGTATTCCGCTTTACCAAGCCATTCAGAAAGCAGAATAATTGTAACAGTAACACAATTCACAATCAGACGTTTCATGACGAATTCCAACTATCTATCCTATTTTAATATGCTTTAAATAATTGCAATTACATTCAAATTTACCTTGAATATGAAGTAACTAAAATAAACTTCATAATACGGATACGGATCCAGCTAAAAGTTAATGTTAATTTTCATGGTTTAAAATAAATATACCAACAAGATGAAATGTCCTTATTAATTATTTAATCATTTATTTATTTATTGTTACATTAATTAGTACGGATATATCAGTTACACTAATTAGTATCTGACCTTAAATCTGACTTGAATTCCTGAGCACATCCGGATCGCGTACATCCAAAAAAAACTTTATTTCGTAACTCTTGCACTGTTTTGTCGGTATTAATAATTATGTTCCTTAGAATTAAAATGGGATACGGTGCATTGTCTATGTTGAGTTAATTTCTCTCAGCGCATGCCTTTCGACTCCATACCCGTATACCGGATACAAAGGAAAATAATTTTGCAACAAAACACCACTCGTAGTAGATCTAATTATGAAACAATAATACTTGAAACAACAAGGCAGATTCGTATGTAGAGGAAAATTAAAACGAAGTGATTGCACGAAGTTTTACATTTCCTGCTTCTAACTACTGGTTTAATTTAATTTGTCGTTTTTATATAAGCGCAGAGTTTGTAATTCGACAACCGTTTTCACTAATTTTATACTATTTTCACTACCTACTTTGGCTTTATATCGTCAACTGTTCTGAATAACAGTTTTAAACACTTTTGTTCCAGTCAAGTGGTCTATGTAAAAATTAGATACTTTTCGTAAGTAGCAGTGATCATTTACACTAGTCACTATCAACTAGTCTGCATCAGTTGCATGCTTGTTTGAATATGAAATATTTAATATATTGAAAAGCGGGAAATTGTAGGTGCCTAAATAAACATGAGTGCAGGTGAATTCTGGCAGACCCACTAACGAAATGCAAACAAAGCGATATGGAATGAAAACTGGCAATCAGGTCAACATTAACATATTATATGATCCAAGTTTTCAAAAGGCCAATGTTTTACCAACTTTATTTTTGTTGTTTTGAGCATGCCGTTCGTTTTGTTTAAAATTCTGATGTTATATGGTTGGCAGGTGAATAATATCAGTGTTAAGTTCGTTACATGAACAGGAGATTTTTCGGTAGATTAGTTAAGAATGAGTTAATGTTAGTGAGTTGAACTTGGGAAAGGACATAGGATACTTTTTATCGCGAAAAAAGGGTAGAAGGGGATGAAAGTTGGTTTGGAAGTTCCTTATTGTCAAACATAAAGCATGTTAGATAGTTCAATTGTCCAATTTTGACAAAGAGTCTAGACCTTGGAAAAGAAATAGGCTACTCCTTACCATGTCGAGCGATATAACCGAATTCCACGCGGGCGAAGCCGCGGGCGGAAAGCTAGTACCTATATACAAGAAACAAACGAGCATACAGTGCACCTGATGGTAAGTGGTCACTGCCGCCCATGGACATTAGTAACCATCACCAAGTACGATTGAATCGTATCAAAATTGACCACGGATGCGTTTCTATCTCCGGGGACTAAGACGTTCGCCTGGTATGCTGGTATAGTCGGTCACGCCGCATCCTCCTATCACCAGAATTACTTCACGGAGGATTATGAGGTCCCCGGTCGAACTATACGAGTTCTTCTATAACAATATTGTTAAATATATACGACTATTATGACCGATTTTCAAGGTTTTAGAAATAACACCTAAGATCTGTCTAGATTGTAATATGAATACTAAGACATAATAAAATATTCTGAAATTAAGGAAATTCGGGCGGAGTTCGTACCACCGCCATGAAAAGCGTAGTTACTCTTATGTTTTTATACACAAGATGGATTACAGGCTCGCTTGCTACCTTGTTATTAAAACTATAAATAGCACTAGTGGCACTACTTCATTTTGATAACAGATGACGCTGTACAGTGTACATAATTATATTACAATACAGATAATATTGATATGTAGGAAAGGTAAACACATGAATAGTGTTGTTCAGTCAACATGAAACTTCTCTTACGTCGTATATCAAATGAAACTGTCATTACACATTCGTGATACCTACCTTCGAACTCCGATATATCTTTCGTAAGTAGGTATAATCAGCGAAATAAGTGACGCAATAAATCTTGTTAAACATAAGCTGTCTGAGCGATTTCGTGACCGACTAACTTTGGCAATATCGGAACTATCGGCAACTAGTGCATTCAGCTGTTGTCCTTTCAAAGTGGAACGGGGACTTCAGTGGATAAAGCGCTCCGAATGTTCGAAAGACATATTATTATTGTATGCTGGAATTCTTTCCTTTGCGACGTTAAGTAAGCGTAAAATATTTTGGGCCAATAAAATGTTTTCACATACCCACAGTTTTGATAGACAACTTTACAATGGGGGTAGGTTATTCATATTTTTCTATGATTTATAAAAGCACCCAGTCGCATCACATGGAACACACGTGCTGTACCTGCACTCCGTGCTGCATTTTAGACGTAAATAACCAATACGAAGCCTTCGTCAATGAAAAATGTTATAGCTTTCCTTAATAATATTTCTGTATAAATATATTTAAAAATAAAATTATTCCAACATATGCGTGCATTAAATGGAATAAAAACTTTTCTCATATAATGAAAAGTAGAAACAAAGCGAATGGAATGAGATCATTGCCAAATTGTTTCTGTGACTCCCTTGGGTAATGTATAATTCATGTCCAACACCCTCAGACGTCCGTTTTTATCAAAAAAGGGACTTAAATTGACCGAGAATCGACATTTAGCTGCCTTCCATTTGTAATATTGATTCTTGATATTAATTATGTTGAAATCGAAAGAGAAATAAAAAAATATTTTGTTATTTATAGAAATTATTAATCAGACTGAAAAGGGCCAGTGTTTCGCCTAGATTTATATTAAATCATATAATTATGCATTTATTAATTGACTTTAAAAAGGAGGCGTTTTTAGTTGAGAAATACGTAGATACAATATGAATCTTTATTCATATTATATCTACGTATTTGTTTCACCGTTTCTTCTTCGTAACGAAACACCTCGGAAACGTGGTAGATTCCTAATTTTCAAAAATAATTCTGACAAGAATCTACTTAGAACATATTACATTATCGAAATGTGACATCTGCAGTGTTGTATAAAATACGTAATTTTGGTTTAGCTATACCAATTTAACCTTACTTTTAATGCTTTCACCAAAATTAACTACTGCGGTTTTTACGACGGTTTACATTTTAGTATACTCACATCAAAAAGGACTCCACAAACAATGTTAATAATGGCCAAACAACCCTTACTTACCTGTCGTTTGCTTTATATGGAACGAAAACACACCTGATCTCTGGAGGGTCCACTAAGCTTGCTGTTACACAAATAGGAAACTTACATTAGCATGTGTATTGTATGGGAATATAACGTGACCTTTAAACATGTTTCAAACGTTTTTATTTAAGACTAGCTGTGCCCGCAGCTCCGCCCGCGTGGAATTCGGTCCGCGTTCATATTATATTATATAATTCTGAAATAAAAGTAGCCTAAGTTACTCCTTATTTCATCAGCTATCTGCCAGTGAAAGTCCCGTCAAAACCGGGAACAAACAGACAGACAGACATAAATTGTAAAAAATGTTACATTGGTATATGTACCATGTATGCATACATAGATATTTAGTAAAAAGCAGTTATTTTTATATTACAAACAGACACTCCAATTTTATTTATATGTATATACTTACTATCAAAGCTTGGCAGGTGAATACTTATAATCAACATAAAAATTGAAGTGTACCTGTTTGTCCATTTACTGGCCTTTAAGTATATCTAGATCTATGTCACTTGAACTTAAATATTCATTAATTAAACATAGCTTTTTAGTCACGTGCAATTAAATTCAGATATATACTTTATTCACAAGTTCCCACCGGTTGCATTATGCATGCAAGGAAAATTGTTTCCGTCGCGAAGAAACACATGATTAGAGCCATTTCATTCAAATAATGTCAAAGGACTTTACTATTCTTATAAAGCTACACTGTCTCAGAAAAAAGACCGCTGAATTTGAATGTGAATTTACCCACAGCAAGCAAGCCATGCTTGACTACGAAAGCTACTTTTATAAGAAAGTTATGCGTTCATCAGTCAGTGGTCAATAAAAAGAAAATCTGTTGGTTATAACTATAAAAATTAAAAAATAAATTAGATTTTACGTGAATTTTAAGGTCGAAGTATTCTCCTATACTTTTTGACTTAGCAAGAGATATTTCTACTACCACAAAAGTCTTCGAAAACTGGTATATTAAAACTGATCGTTTGTTTCAGAAAACACGTTCACGGTGGTGGTAGAGAAGGATGGTCGTGGGCTGGGGATGTCAGTGTGCGGTGGTGGAGGCCTCGTGCGGATACGAAGGCTGTATCCGCCGCAGCCGGCATGGCGCACCGGCCGGTTAGCGCCCAGAGACCTGCTTCTGTCTGCGAACAGTGTGCCATTGGCAGGACTTAGTACTTATGTAAGTAGTTTAGTAATACAAGCTTCATATTTTAGGAATACATCAAATAATCCTCGATCAAATAAATTCGCTTTCCTTACAAGGAACTCATGCATTTTTAAGTTGTACAATTCTCATTAAGATAAATGGGATGTAAAAAAGTAGGTGGTATAAAATCTACAATCTCATTTGTATATACATATATGTCATTCGAGAAACCATATTTTTTACCAGGATATACTTTTTTTGCTTAATAATTTGTCACTTTAAACCAGAAATATTATGCATATACGATATTGCTTTCCATCAGATAAGACATGAGATAGTTTCTTAATAATTCTACTGATAAAAATATTTTGTGATGTATATGTTTTGGAAGCATTTCTTCTGACTATAAACGTCTGATTAGGCACCAGCGGATGACCACTTCTTTCAAATGCTACGCTGTTATGTAAATTTGGCCAAGTACTAAAAAGGCACCTTTAATGTAGATGGCATTTCTTTACAGCACTAAAAATATAAGGAGACTTTATAACCCGCTAAAAATATAAAGAGAACATGAATGTTTAGCGGGTTTAAAAAATGTAAAATGTTTTTGGAAAAATTCTCCTCACCGAGAATTCAGTAGGTAATAAGCGTATTTTTTTTTATAAAATCGCCAACAATTTTTGTAACGAGGCCACAAAAAGCAATAAACTGCAAAAACGTGATAAAATAAACAAAACTGTTTCTTAAATAGTTCTATTGTTGACTAGATGTGCCCGCGGCTCCGCCCGCTACCCCCCCTTTTAGGGGTTGAATTTTTAAGGCCTAAAACACGGCCGGGGATCGTCTCGACAGATTAGTCAAGTTTGCATCAAAATCCGTTAAGCCGTTTTTACGTGATGCGCGGTCAAATAAACAGACAAAAAATCCTAAAACTGTTGGAACATGTTCTGTTATCGATCCTAAGTATTCCCAGCTAACTTGTTTTTGAATATACTCCATGTACAGACTTTCGACCCTCTTTAGCTTTATTATATGTATAGATTAAATAATTTTATATGGAAAATAATTTAACTACACTCCCGGACAGGAGAATCAAGCCACTTAGTACTTTTAGGTTTAGTTAAATATAAATACATATATTTATATTTAATTAAACCTAAAAGTACTAATGAATTATAAATGACTAATGAAGAATTTTATACTAGATTTATCTCACATATTTTATTTTTTCTGCCCACCTACGGAATAATTCTTTTCGATTGGCATAACTTTCATTTTCCTCTTTAAATGATAAAGTACACTTTTCGGTTTCGGTCAGTTTTATGTTGGCATATTAAAAGTACATTGATGACATTACTTCACAGCGCCAAAATGAATATAAAGAGATTTTACAACCCGCTAAAATACAGACAAAACATGAATGTTTAGCGGGTTTAAACATTGTAAAATGTTGTTGGAACAATTCTTCCACACCGAGGATTCAGTAGGTAATAAGCGTAAAAACTTTTATGAAATCGCCAACACGGTTTGCTCCGAGTCCGCAAAACGTAATAAACTGCGAAATGTCCTCGCCAAGTTATATATAACTGTTCCGGTCGTACACTGGCTGCGAGTCGCCACGTTAGGCGTTGTGCAAATAACTTGCAAGTTTCAGATTGTGATTCTTTATGAGAGAAATATTTTCTGGTATTTTGTTTATCTTAATAAAATTATCTACGTGGGTCTTTGTGTGACATCGCATGCGTACAAGATTTTAAAAGTTCAGGTAATAATTCCAAATAGCTACAAAGTATATGATATTAGTTATGACATAGTATTCAATCTCTGATTCCATATGTAATACTAGCTGGCCCGGCAAACGTTGTTCTGCCATATAAAATTTAACTGAATTTCCCGTAGGAATGAGCGATTTTCCCGCAGTAAAAAGAGTTCTAAATGTTGACCAGGCTT
>DWNR01001876.1:0-14129 GCA_018250455.1 Polygonus leo | reverse complement strand
ACAACCCTTATCACTTAGGGGTATGAAAAATAGATGTTGGCCGATTCTCAGACCTACTCAATATGCTCATAAAATTTAATCAAAATCGGTCAAGCCGTTTCGGAGGAGTACGAAGACAAACATTGTGACACGAGAATTTTATATATTAGATTTAGATAAATCAATTCAATCATTTATTGTTTGCAGATATGTTATTTTTTTAACAAACAGGATCCAAGTTTAAAGTTAAAAGTAAGCTAGCTTTCTACTTTTCTACATAATAATGAAACATTAAGAGAAAAATAATAATTAGTAGTAGCAGTTAAATTTTTACGGTATTCTTATATAGAAACTTAAGACAACTATTATATAGACAACTATTATATATTATATAATGAAATATTCTGTTTTATTGAATATTATTCATATTTTTAGAAGACGTTAACCAACAAGCAACGTACTAACATTGAATAATTTTGGGACAAGTCCAAAAACTGATCCCTTCACCCTACATTTTTAAAATCACCTCCTACTTATGCGGCGTCCACACAATAGACTGCGCGATATGTTATTGTCAGTGTTAAATAAAGTCATTATTTTGATTGAACACTCGCTCGCATCATGTTTTTTTGTCACTTCAAGTTTCCTTCGAGACAAATCGATTGTGACCGCCACACCTTATAAGAATACCTTTGATGGACACGCCATCAAAAATGGGTTCGCGTTAGAAATAAGGCCGAGAATCGCGTAGCAAATCATTTATAGAGATGTAAAACGAATGGTAGGTTGATATTGAGTAATTACCATTCAAATCGTATTGAATCGAATGAGCGGTACAAATGGGTCGCATTGTGGTTCTGGTCGGAATTTTGACGTAAAATATGCAATGTTATCAATCGTCGTGAGGGCCTTTGAAGCGATGTCTAAATCTTCAACTAACGGAGACTAGTGTATTTTCTAAACGATTTTCGATTTTACATTGCAAAACTTTAAAATCTATCTAATATTACATTTCCTTACTAAAGAATCTTAAATTATTAAGGATTTATCCTTATATATAAAAATCTCGTGTCACGAAATTACTTAATCGATTTTTATGAAAATTTGCACACTTTTATGAAAATTTGCAAATACATATAATATAGGTACTTTTGGAAGCCACCATAAGTCACCAACCCACTCACTTAAATACAAAATACATTACTGGCATAGCTATTTCACAGGTTACATGTCGGAAAAATTAGGTACATGCTCCATACCTGCTCCTGGCTACCAGGTGGTAGAACTCGTGTAGTTTGACTTTGGAGGCACCACCACCACCCGCATAATCCTCCGTGAAGCAATAATTGTGTTTTGGTTTGCAGAGGCGTGGTTGCCGGCTATACTTAAACGACGAACGTTGGCCTGCTAAATAAAAATATCAACAACAGGGACATTTATTCAGTCCAGGTCCAAAAATCTAACGGTTTTGACGATAACTTCATTAAAATCGGTTAAGTATTGCCGGAAATTATCGTGGACAAACTTCGTGATTGAGATTTTTTAATGTATAATTAAGTTATGGTACACAATACTTGAAGTTGAGAATCAACTCCCTAACTGGAGGTCCGGATTGGATTTCCACGCACGCCTCTTTTTCAAAATTACGTATTATATTATTACTATCAATAGTTAATTATCACCAGATCTTTGGTAAAAATATCTTGAGGGAACCTACACATCTAAGAGATTGTTAAAAAAAAAACTCAAGGATGTGTGAAATCTACTAATTTGCACTTGGCCAACGAGATGGACTAAGTCCTATAATCCATTATTAGAGGAGACCTGTGCCTAGCAGGAGGACGATAATAATTGTGATGTATACTTAAATACATACTGTATATTTGACGAAACACAAGATAAAGAAATATATCTTCGAAATCTTCCTCAAGTTGCTATTACGTAACTTTCGCCTCCCATATTAATATTGATTTATAGAGGCCGGTCTAAACAGCTACCTAATAAATGAACACCATATTGGCCGTCGAACGTTGTTCGATTCCAAAGATTATCTATCAAAGCGACAGTATCGGGAGATCGAGATCCGAGTGCGGTACCGGATATATACAGGGTGTTAGAATAATGTTTTAAAATGAATAAATTAGAAAAAAAGGCAAATTGAGAACCCCTTCTTTTGGAAGTCGGTTGAAACACGGTTGTACATTTTTTGTTATATTGATAAAGCTTTGATAGAATATGTTGACTTCTTCAAAAGAGAAGAATTCAAATCTCAGACACCTATTCAAATTGCTTTCATTAATTGTCATATGCGTAGTAAAAAAATATTTTCACTTGTTTTCGATGAAAAAAATGGACCAACCTAAACGCCTGATAATGATAAAAATAATTAGTATGTAGTTTGTTTGTGTAGTCTACAAGGAACTGCAGAACAAATAACCGTCCAAAAGATTTGTAAATTGTTTTTAAATGTGTGAAGTTTTACCAATTCAGGTAATAGCTACGTGGGGTAAGGTATTAATTTCGAAATCCAATTGTGACTAAGTTTAATCACAACTGAATGCGATTGAAACAAATGAGAATCCTTTGCCGATTTTTCCAAAAATATGTTGATAAAAATATTATTTTGTTGTATTATAATTATAGTTTATAATTTAACATCACCCTGTACATTCTAAACAGGGTATCAACACCGTTCGACGGGCGAGTTGCGTCAACGCTATCTGCCTCCAAATCAGATTCAGGAGGCGAGACTGATCATCTCTACAACACTGATTGATCAACATCGCGACCAATACGTTTGATTTGTTTTGTTTTAACCCGTTTTAAACACTTTCCATTTAAAAACAGTTTTTAATCTAACGAGGTCTGATTTAGGAGAGTTTGTTTCGTAAAGAATCTATATATATGTAAAAAAAAGAGATATTGGGAGAGTAAGAGAGTAATAAAGATTCTTCATGCTCAATAGTTTTGTGTAATGTTTTTAGACGTGTCTTATATTGTAGTCTTATATCAGATAGATTAGATGTGAATCGCTTATTGTGAGACAAAACATGGAAGCAGCTCGGGTACTCACAAGTATAGGAAACATTGATACCTTGTAGGATTGGTGAGCCAATCACCATATTGGGAATCTCAGCTGAGGAATCCATGCGAGAGTCGAAACTTAGTAATATTATTGCACCAAATATTAGCTACTAAACTACTTTCATTTGTTTGTGAAATTAAGGGTAAATTTGTTAAACCCGTTTATCACAGGGTGATTATATTCCAAGGATTCTAATAGAAATCTAAAGGAAATATTGGGTTCTATGTGATTTACACCCACAACAAACCTACTGTTTCTGAGAAACCTATATTAATGGTCGGAATAATCATACGTAGTATTGTCATCATCGTTGAATTTACAACAACACTTTGTTGCTGCTGTCTTTTTTTAATCGTATAAAGGTAGCAAACGAGCATGCAGTCACTTAATGGTAAGTGGTCACTGCCACCCATGGACATCAGTAACCATCCCCTAGCACATTTAAATCATACCTAAGTTTGATCCCAGATGCGCTGTTATCCCTGAGGATTAAGGTGTTCGCCTCGTGTATAAGTATAGCCGGCAACCATGCTTCATAACAATTGCTTCACGGAGGATTATGACGGTGGCGGTGGTACCTCCCCGGTCGAACTAAATGAGTTCTATCACCTGGCGTGTAATTGGTATCGGTATCAGCCTTCAAACAGTTATTTACAGTGATCATTTACTGCAAGCTAAGCTGCACAAATTGCCCAGTCAGTATTACAGAATTTTAATATCGACAAAGTTTAAGCAAATCGAAGAAGCAACCTTCGACGATCTATCTAAAAATAACGACTCCAAAGCGAAAAAAAAAACAAAAATCCGATCGAATAATCAAATCGATATTAAAATTTCGATTCAATCGAATCGTAATGAGACATTTTGATAAATGAACCGAATACAAAAACTGGTCGCCGGACGTTGTGAGGAAAAATAATAAAAAAATAGTGGCTACTGCCAGCCGAAACTATTAATCAATTTCTTTGAAACTTCACCAACATACAACAGCAGTCGTATTAGCTCTATTACAATGGGATAAGGTTGAAATTTGTCTAAACCAATCTTGATCTAAGTTGGTAGTACTGTTACCTTTACCCATTGATAAGGTTTGATCCTGGGTTCGATGGAATGATGGATCAATGAAATGCCTTGAGGATTAAACCTTAAACGCATCTTCCGTTTGCTATATCAATATAAATCTTAATAAATGAATCGTTAAGATTCTGTTAATAGAGGATGACAAAAAAGGTTAGTAGTGGAATCAGAGCCACACCTTTTTCTGTTATTCTACTTCTTGTAGCCTTAAATGCTGTTGTATTTTTGGTATAAGATGTATACATATAAAAGTGAAAGGCCACTCATCACGAAATCTCAGAAAGTAAGTAAAGTGCTAGGAGTTTCAAATTTTGCATGGGGGTTCTTTTTAGGACGTAGACGCCCACTAATACGGGATTTTGCGAAATTCGACCCCTAAGGGGTTGTTTTTGTTGTTGATTGTTGGTATGAAACTTCGTCACTACAAGTGCTAATAGTAATTCATAATATCTTGATAACCACGCGGACGAAGTCGCGGGTAACAACTAGTAGATTATATGTATAAACCAAATAGTAATGGACATCTTGCGTAATTGTGGCAGTAACAAAAAGTTTAATCCAAATCAAGTTTACATATTCACCAGTTAGAGGTGTAGTTGCCGGCTAAACTTACGAACGAAGCGAACATCTTAGTCCTCAGGGGTAGTAACGCTTTTGTGGTCAGGTACGATTAAATCGTACTTGGGAATGAGTACTAATGTCCTTAGGCGGCAGTGAATCACTTACCATCAGATGGACTACATGCTCGTTTGCTAACCTCATTCGATATAAATAATATATTTAAGCGGTAATGAGTTGTAGGTATTGAAGTGATAATTTGTAAATATTTTGTATCATTAAGGAAATATAGTAAGAGACAATAGAGTAAACAACAACACAAAAGGTGACAAGAAGACGACAAGAATAGGTATGTGTAATTTATAGTTCTGATTCTTTTTATCTGATTGTTTTTTTGGGAATAAAGCAACTTATAAAGGAAGCGAACATCTTAGTCCTAGCATCTGTGGTCTACCTCAGGTGCAATTCAATCGTACTAGGGAATGATTACTGATGTCCATGAGCGGCATTCACCACTTATCGCTAGGTGGCCTATATGCTCGTTTGCTACCTTTATGTGACAAAAAATATAACAAATTTATACAATCACAACACTTCGCCAACACACCCATCATCGCTAAATATGATTAATTGTTCCTTAGGGAAACCAAAATGCTTAACTACCCCTTAGGACGAAGACGTTCGTTTAGCGTGTATGACCGGCAACCTCACCTCTCCAAGTCCAAACGCAAAAATTACATTGAAATTATTGCCCATCAATTGCAAATTTATTCTTTCTACAATTTCGTTACAAATTCATACAATTACACCAATTCTGGGAATCAAAGTTACACAAGCCAACTTACAAATTTCATTAGCAAAAGTCTTAGTGGCGAGCAGAACAAGACTCGAACCGGCGCAATTATAGCGACAGATCGTCCATCAATTGATTTACAATCCACCTCTCTTATTTATTATCGCTAAATATCAGAACAGCGCACGTCGAAGTGCCGTAAGTAGATATACAGTATTTTGCGTAAAGAACGAAATTTAAAAAAGAAAGAAACATATAAGCTTTAATTACTCGGGGTTACTCGATGTACTACCACATCACATAATACATTTTTTTGAATTTGGTGGACTGCATGCTTTAAAATGAATAATATTTAATAATTGTTTTTATATCAACGCTTTATGAAAATCTACATATAATTTTACTTACATACATATTATGATATTACCATGGATTTACATTATCATGGAAGTACAGAATTTTCTTTACAAAATATTATGAGGTTAATAATTTTCCATTACACTTTCCAATAAATTATACATGCACTCATACACATATACCTACCTTACCTTACCGTGGTAATGAACTATGAGTCGATATAACATTTATTACGATTGTTATTAATTAAAACAGCCTTGATTTTAGTAATTAAGGGTAAAAGGCACACACAGACCTATAAAAGTTTAGAAATATTGAAAAATATTGTTATGTACTGACCAATAATATTTATAGCTTCGATGATGTCAATACGACTTTGATTAATAAGTAAAGTGCAGACAGCAGCACAAGATATTAAAGTATTTGAATATTAATTTTCACTACCACCACTATAAATTCCATTTGACTAATTTGTACACGATACGAAAGAAACAACGACAAAAAATAAAGATGGATGCCGCCACCCGGCCATAAAATTCGAAATATTTGACTTATACGCCTTTACCGATCGAAATGGTAATAATATTATTTATACAGAGAATCCGGCCCTCTTTCATGTTGGCCCATGAATCTTCGACATCCGCCAGACCTGCACTCAATTAGTCATTTCTGTCAAAACAACTTTGAATCCGCTTAAAATAATCGAATATATATCGATTACGGTGGAAATAAATCCAATCGGAGATGACGTCATGGGCCGACATTTTAAAATTAAACTCGTTTGCTGGTAACACCATTTGTACATGTTTGCTTAAGATTAGATTAATGGGGTTTTATTACTAAATCTATAAATAGTGGACATTTACGTCAATTAATTGAATTTAGCGAGGGCAAGTAACGCTATCTTCGCATCTTGGTAGATTTTTATCTAAGATCAAATAAGTAGTATCTCAGGTCATTAGAATGTTTGTATAAACCATAGATATAGTTCTCACCTATGTTAATGTTTTTTAATTACAAGAAATTGTACAGCTTGTATTAACGGTGGTATAGGGGTATATACAAAACAATACAGAGTACACATTTTGTAGGAAGTATCTACCAATTACAGTCAAAAGAACGCCATGCGGAAAACACCCCAAAAATACGGTGTCTTTTTTATTGTGTAAAGGTAGCAAACGAGCATGCAGTTCACCTGATGGTAAGTGGCCTCTGCCGCCCATGGACATCAGCTATCATCCTCAAGAACGATTAAATCATAATAATCTAAGTTTGATCACAGATGCGTTGCTACCCCTGAGGACTAAGATGTTCGCCTCATGTATAATGTATAGCCGGCATCCACGCCTCTCTAAACCGAAACACAATAATTGTTTCACGGAGGATTATGAGGGTGGCGGTGGTACCTCCCCGGACGAACTACATAAGTTCTACGACCTGGCGTACTGTACAGGCCCTCTTAATTTTTTTATTTTTTAAAATACAGCCCTACTAACTCCTCAAAAATAACCTTCGCGGTGTTTGTCACCATCAAAAGGATTACAATCAAGATGACAACTAGTTCATGAATATAGATGTACTGCATCCGTTAGCGTCAGATTTTAATTCAATGGCACATATATTGAGAGCATCGACGATCGCCCACGTGCTGTGACAGTGGTGACCATGTACTGTTGACGAGAAAAGTGTCGTATCATCATAAGTATTTTTTATAATTATACATAAGTAGCAAACGAGCGTCTACCTCACGTACGTTTTAATCGTACCTGAAGTTGATGACATAGATTATTGGCGCTGAAGACTTAGATGTTAGCCTCATTTTAATCATATAAAAAAATCAAACGAAAATTTAATTCACATGATGGTTAATGATCACTGCTGCGCATGGACACTTAGTACCCCAAGTAGGAGTCGTATCTGAAATTGTGAGAGGAAACCCGTGTCAAGTAGTGGGACTATAATAGGTTGTGATGATGATGATGATGATGTTAATATTCGCCTTGTTCAAACATCCACCACGTAGGGTACGGCGTAATTGTTAATTGTAAAGTATTATTCGTTTACATTTATTTATAAGGATGGCAATTGCACATTACCTCATTAAGCTGTTGCTAAACAAAAACCTGAAATGCTAAAAGATATAAATACAGCTTCTTTCGTTCTTTAAAAAATTGTAAATTAATATTTTCACAAACTTTAAAACCACTCTTATATACATTCAACACAATTCCATTAATCACCAAAACATTTTCTCAAACAAGTGTCATCAACATTCATTCATTCACTCACTCGTTCTTTTTTCAAACTTCCGTTCAACACTTGTGTACGCGACGGTACGATGATAAATCATAATTAGGCGATCTACCTTTCAACGGCTGCCGATCAGTGATCCTTCGAACGATTCACTTCGGCATAAATTATCTGAACAATATTCTATATTGTATGCAACCCGGGGTACTAAGATGTAGCATTACCAGCGCTATAAATAAGTTAATACTCGTAATAATTGAGGAGGAAGTGAACAAAAATGCAACTGGCTATAAATGGGTTTATACTTGAGGGCCAAGCAATCAAAACTTGACACATTTTAGAAAACTATGGATTTTGGAATCTTTAAGTTTTAAATCAAAAAATATGAATAAGGTACGTCGCAGTTACCTCCTTCAGTCTATCATAGAGGAAACTCGGATATATTAAAAACACTGCTAGAAGATTATTTTTATATTGTTTAAAGATTTTTCTATAGTGATAGAAAAATCGGTAAACGCTAAATATTAGTCGACCAAAAATATATTCTTTACTTCGTCTATCTATGTAAATAAAATGTATTTTTGTTGGGTTTGTATTTAAACATTATAATTATGAATACCTTCAATCATGCTTTTGTAAAATCACATAATGATACTTTAAAAATCCTTCAGTGTTTATTGCATGCACCTTTATTGCATGCGCCATTTTAGCACCCCATTCAATCAAACGGCATTCTGAATTTATTTATCGTTAAACACTTTTGCATCCGAGCGTACGTGGGCGTTGTATTGTAATGATTTTCGACCAAAATTCGGTTTTGAATACCACATAAATTTTGTATTTTTGTAAGTAACGGTACTTTGCTTTATTTGTTTTATTATTTGTTTATATAACTGTTATTTTTAACTACTTATATTGTTTTATTATTATTTATTTTTAATTGCCTATTTGCAACCTGTTCGAACGGAAACGGAATGGTTTCAACCACATTTTGTCTATCAAGTATCCATCAATAACAAAAAGGTTTAACTTAGGCAAAATGGGTAAAATTTACGGTCGATTTCTAGTAGAACGCAGATCAACTATATAATAATCAACTTATTAAGGTTCTTTTTTGCCATATACAGCAGTGACCACTTATTACCAGAAGAACTGCAGACTTGCCAGGTGGTACTCGTTTAGTTCTACCGGGGAGTTACCACCGCCACCCTCATAATCCTCCGTGAAGCAATTCTTGTGTTTCGGTTTGCAGAGGCGTGGTTGCCGGTTATACTTAAGCAAAAGACGAACATCCTAGTCCTCAATGGTAGTAACGCATTTGTGGTTAACCTTGGGTCAATCGTACTTGGAGTGACGTGACTACTAATGTCCATGGGCGGCAGTGACCACTTACCACCAGGTGGACTTCATGCTCGGTTGCTACCTCTACACAATAAAAAAGGTGGACTTCATGCTCGTTTGCTTAGGTAGCATACATACTAAAAAAGAACAATAGGTACAAAAACCAACCGGGAATCAAATCCAGGTCCACACGCTACGTAAATCACAATACCACAGACTGCAAATATAAATCAATCCCACGCGAATTTCGCAGCGATTCTTAATGCGAGTAATTTCGATTCAAACCGCATTAAAATTAACACAGGAATGCTCTAAATATAATTGTGCCGAATACTTTACCGTACTTCGCTCTGTTAGCGTTTCGTCCGAAATTATTTGGTGGTAGGTACCACCATCAAACCTTGATTAGTAATTGCATTAAAAAGTATGGTAAAAAAACTTGGAACAATCCTATCCTATCCTAAAGTGACATCCCATTTTCGTCGCATGTCATTTGTTTATTAAAATTTCATTTCGTACTAATTGCGTTTAGTCTTTGCAGTTTACACCTATACTATCATCTAACTCTTCAGAGATAGCAAAGCGTGTGTGTGTATTTTTTTATTGTGTAAAGGTAGCAAACGAGCATGCAGTCCAACTGAGGGTAAGTAGTTACTGGCGCCCATGGACATTAGACATTATTCATCCCCAAGAACGATTGCCCCAAGGTTGACCACAAATGCCTTACTACCCTTGAGGACTAAGATGATGATGCCTTGCATGTAAGTAAACCCGTGTATTAAATTAAATGACATACGTACCGTGTTTACGTGTATTTTTTGTGTTTGATGGATCACCACCACTGAGCAAACGAGCGATATGATGGTAATCAGGTGGACTACATGCACGTTTGCTACCTTTAAATAATAAGAAAACGTATTTTTCTTAATGAATAAATATTAATTTTATTACAGCTGCTTGGGCGGCAGACCAGATCAAAGGAGTCAGTAAAACAGGATTGTTCTGGGCGATTGAGAACATTATACATGTAAACACACTGTGTGACAACGCTGAAGTGGGCGCTAATTAACTGAATTATGATGAGTTCTCGATTGTAGTCAGAGAGATATTGGTGACTTAGTTATGACTTGTATGACTTTGTAATTTTTAATTGATCAGCACGATCCAATATGTAATTTTTTTAACCGGTAACACGCGACAAAAATGTTGGACGATCAGATGAATAATTAAGTATTTTGTACATTAATTGTAACCCATTTAAAAAAGAAGGGGATACTTTTCGTTTGTATGTAATTATTTATAACTTAAATCATGCGTGAGTACCGCATAAGGAATTTTGTGCTGTCAGACACAAAATTCCTTTTTCTCATTTTTAAATGAATAAAAATCTTATTTTTAAAATGATGAAAAAAATTGACACTTAACTTAACTTAATAATAACAATTTGATTAAGTAATTTTTTTATTCAATTTTTTAAATACTTTTTTCGAGTCGAGTTCGAGTTGCAGTCGAGATAAAAGGGTTGGTTAGGTGACAAGAAAGATAAGACATATAAGTTTACAAAAAGAACAACATGGCAAAAACATAATTTCGCCTGTTCCTGTACACAAACCTGTACATCTCATTATCATTTGAAATCTTATCAAAAATGTCATATTTTTCTTGATTTCAACTTTAAAAAAACAACCCTCACGATTTAATTATTTGGTTGACCAATGCCCTAGATTGAGGCGGAGAGTGGCGTGATGAGTGGTACCTAGGCCCCACCGAATTATTTTTTAGTTTTTAGTACATATCTTATTTTCACTTTATTATTATTTAATTTTATTATTGACATACAAAATATGCGATTCACTATTTTGAGGTGCAGGCCATCTTATATTTATAATGATAATGAATACCCATGGTTATATCGTTATTAAAACTGGAGGTATGTACCTAATTTCATTGAATCGGTCACCTAGAATTAAGTAAGAGAGTCTTCTTCTTCCTTTGGCGCTACAACCCGGTGTGGGTTTTGGCCTCTTCCACGATTTGTCTCCAGCGATCTCTGTTTAGGGCTGTACGCTTCCAATTTGTCTTCTTTCTTAGAGTAGCCAGGTCATCTTCAACGCAGTCTTTCCATCGTTTCTTGGGTCTACCACGAGGTCTCCTCTGTTGGGGCTTCCAGTACGTTATTACTTTGGTTGCTCTAAAGTCAGGCATTCTTTCAATATGTCCCGCCCATCGCAGTCTTTGCGCCTTACAGAATCTAACAATGCTTTCGTTGTCCATCATATAAAGAGTAAGAGAGTAGTATTAGTATTGATTGATTGATTGATTGATTGTAGTATTTCATATACAAGACTTACACATCTATATAAAACCAATAAAAACGAAGCAAAAACATGCAGTAGGGGCGCTGGAGTCGCTCCAAAAAGGAACGAGTTAAAGGGAGTTCTAATTATAGACCTTAAATAGATATTTGAACGACTAATTAGCAAGACTCGTGATATGGGGCAGCTGCTGCTGTGATTTAGCAGACGTACTGTCATAATTCGTATATTAAGTGCTGTTATGTATATTTTTATTTATTTAAGAATACATGAGGCGTAATTAATACGAGCAAGAGATTTAAAGTTGTTAGTCCGAAGTCATGACTCCAAATTTAAAATGTGTTTTACGTAGACGACCCGCCTAGTACAGTTTGTGCTGTGTCTGTACAGTTTCTGTACAGTGGTACAGACATCACACTGTACGGTACAGTTTACAGGTGGCAACGAATTTGTGATCAAACTTAGGTACGACTTAATTGTGCTTGGGATTATTACTGATGTCCATGGGTGGCAGTGAAGAAGAGTAAAAGAGCAAAAGAAACGTACGCACTCAAGGAATGCCAGGTTATCTATTAAGAAACACACCTTTTGTCTGAACCACCAATCTAAGCAACAATATTAAAGATGGCCGATAAGAGAACTAAATCGTAATTCAGGAGCCAGGTCAATTTGACAGGTGGTTGAACTCATGTAGTTCTACCGAGGAGGTACCATCGCCACCCTCATGATCCACCGTGTAGCAATTTTTGTGTTTCAATTTGGAGAGGCGTGGTTGCCGGCTATACTTATGCACGAGGCGAAAATCCTAGTACTCAGGGGTAGCAACGCATTTGTGATCAAACTTAGCTACGACTTAATTGTGCTTGGGATTACTGATGTTCATGGGCGGCAGTGACCACTTACCATCAGGTGGACTGCATGCTCGTTTGCTACCTTTACACGGTAAAAAAAACGTACGCACTCATGGAATACCAGATTATCTTTGGAGAAAGAATCTTTTGTCTGAACCACCAATCTAAGCAACAAAATATTAAAGATGGCCGATAAGAGAACTAAATCGTAATTCGGTGGCCACCTACCGTCCGGTTGATTGAAATGGTTTGAAAGCTCATCGATTCCTACACAATTCGGTATCACTGTCTTTTGTACTCGAGATTAGTCTAACTCCAATTGAGTTTCAATCAAACGATTCTCAACTCTATACAATACAATAATAGAGGTTTAGTTATTAATCGGTTTTACAATTGTTTTGCGCTCTGATAAATTGTCTTATAACCGTAATTTATAAGACGTAAGACTCATTTTCGTTTGGCATACTTTTAAATAAGTGTAATGGTAACTTTGTCAAAAGAAAAGTAAAACAAGATTTTAAGTCGCTATAAAAATATAGATGTCAATCTTAGTGCCTAATAAATAAAGGTGATTTTTGAATACAAAAACGTTAGTAAAACCGCAAAGTTTTTGTCGATGTATAGACGATTTCTATTAAAATTGATAAACTCAATGATTCGTACATTTGATGGTTCCCATGGATGTCTGCACTCAACTGTGAGATAGATTAGGTTTTTGTTGATCCCAAACATAAGTTCTGAGACAAGTCAAGGCTTAAGGTTATTGTCATCTAATTTTTTATTCGTATAAAGGTAGCAAACGAGCATGTAGTATAGCATGGTATATCATTGCCACTCATGTACAGTATACGTGAAGCAAACGAGCATGCAGTCCAGTTGATGATAAATGGTCATTGCCGCCCATGGATATCTGAAATGAACCCCACGTACGATTGACCCCAGATGCATTGCTACCCCTGAAAGCTAAGATGTTCGCCTCGTGTGTCATCTAACCGGATTGTATCGTAGTATATTTTTGACTTAATGCTGCCTGCTGTCCGTGAAATTTTCATTTTCACAGAGTAAGAGACATATATGAGACAAATTCTACTTATTCTTTCGCGCTAATAATCAAATCGAATTAAGTACTTAATAAGTATTCCCGATGCGTTATGACATGGTGTTCATCAAAAAAGGCGCGAAAAGAGCTCTCCTCCAAAGCAGGCGATTAAAAAAAATTGCAGATTTGTTGCTCAATATTAACAATTTAACTTTTGGTTGGAAACTTGTAGTAATATAGTAGAACTTCAGTTCAGTTAGGTGGTAGTGATCTTTTTGCTACTTTGAAGGACGGAGGGATAGACGGATGGGCAGACAACAAAGTTGTAGAACTAGGGTCTCGTTTTTACCATCTAGTACTACTACTAGAGGGTAAAGAATTGTATTTATGACGTATCATTTGGACCATTTGGATCGCGCGGTACGCTGGCTAAGGGGGCTAGGCGAGCGTCACGAAAAATCCTCACGACACTTTTGCTATAGTG
>DWNR01001875.1:0-14134 GCA_018250455.1 Polygonus leo | reverse complement strand
GGCCATAAAAATTCAACCCCTAAAAGAGGGGGTAGGGGGTGGAGCCGCGGGCACAGCTAGTATAAAATTTAGTCGTAATTAATTAGCTGTTTTGGGCTTTGATTTTTGTTGTGTAAATGTTTTTTTTCTTTTTTTATGATAGCGGTTCCGTAACAAAATTATAAAGCGTATTTTGTGTTACTTGAAGACTATTGGCGTTAAATATGGTTTTAAAAAAGTTGAATGAATGTCGTGGCAATTCAGAAAAATGTTATTTTCTAATAATGATTTAATTGTAAATTAGGAATAGGAATTTATTATATATTTTTTTCACTTTTCGCTTTTATGTTATTATTATTTGTTTGTTTATTTGGTTGCTTTCAGCTTCAACCGTAGCCGAGCGGTGAACTATCACTGACACGCGCCAGCACGTTTAGCACTACGTTTTTAGTGACGTTTCTTGCCGGTCTACAGTATTATTGTTAGGTTTTCGCAGACGACTTTTTAGATGTCGTGTCTAAATTATAAAATAATGACTTTCGTATTTATGTATACATACTGAATATTTATGTATATATTGTATATTTTCATTAATTAATACAAATTTCAATTAATATATTTTGATGATGAATTTATAATACAGCTAAATTACACGAGTGCAAAATTTAAGCAGTTTATGAATCGGGACCGGCATGGAACGCGCCAAGTTATTTATTATTTATTTGAGCATTTAAATTAGAGATTATTTCTTTTATTGTTCGCTTCCAAATTTACACCGTATGGACGCAGCCCGACTGCTTAGAATTAGTAATAAATATCTTAATGTAATGTATGGAGATCAAAGTTTCACATCAATAATTTTTAATGTACTATTTTATTTGTTTCCTTACGTTTAAACGATCGAGGGTTGACAGATGTAATTTACTATTAAATAATATTGATTAATCTAGTAGGGAAATATACAAACAAATAAATTAATGATTTAAATATATTAAAAAAAATAACATAATTTAATAAATGTACTAATATATTCTGTCAATCACTTATGATAAATTGCATGCTCTACATTGCTTTAAGTGGTAGTATACATCAGTATTAGATATTGTTATAAATTTGTTTTAATATATACGAAAACGATATGTTATTGTACTGCGACATCGCGGCACACACGTGCAGCTACCATCATCCATTTTGTAATAATGTTACGAGGGCATTTTGTTACCATTACCAAGGGCTCGCTAACGTATTCGTCGTCTAAGTCAATTTTTCTTTGACTTTTTTACTTGGATTAATAGCTGTTTCCCTCCCCCCTTAATGACTACTTGAAAGTTTCAATTAGAATTCGTGAAGACAACTTATTAAGGAGCCAACTCCAAAATGCTAATTGCTATTGCGCTCCGCCACTACAGTGACTCTTGGAGCAAACCATACTCAACATCAACAAATCCTAAACACAATTCAATCAAAGCGGATTACGAGGAAATATAAGTATTAATTAATTCATTGCATATCAATGTACATTAAGTTACTTATTTCAATTTAATTTAGTTGACATTTGATTAGAAAAAGCACTATTTATTACCTTTTGATAAAACATACAAAATTATTTTCATCCGATTTCCCATCGTTAACCTTGGCTAGGTTAATGATATATTGTAAAGTATATTTTCATGATAAAATGGAATTAAATATTTGAATACTTATCTTTTTACGTAAATTTTGGTTGGCTACGTTCAGGCGACAGCGCAATAGCAGTTTGCGAGAATTATAAAGTTTTTAAATATTTCGTTTTCATTTTCAAGTACTGGACGCTTAATTAGATGCGTTTATTGACAATAAAGGAATAGATGTTGAATTTCGAAAACTGACGAAAATTATCTACAGAAATATATATTATATTTTGAATGACATTATAGTTTTTCTAATAAAAAAAAACAATTTTTGTTCTTCAATAGCTGATTTTTTACTGATTATTGTAATCTGTTATTTTTACTTATTGTAGTTATTTAAAATTTCGAATTACATAAATAAATATTTTAATTAATTACAATTTAATATTCAAGAAAGTTGTTAAGTAAGCTTAAAATTCAACAAACTATAAATCATGTTGTTACTTCGTGGAAACAAATTTTAATTTGAAAAGTAGTTAGTATACAACATTTTGAATATACATTTTTACATTCACTACAGTTATTTTTTGTAATCGCTTTAGAGATAAAATGCTAGCGAATACATGAGTGTTTTAATTAATAATCTCATTATTTCTAATTATATTAAAATGCATTTAGTTTAGTTGCTACATTATCCAATCGCACATTATGCACATTTTTTATTTCATTAATTATATCAAATCATCAAATCAACTAACTTAATCACTTTATTGTTAATTTTAAGCCTGATTTTATCGTTTGTTTATTTTATGTAAATATGTTTTCTTTGTATTTATCATATTTTTATATAAAATTTTGATGCGTACACTCATTATATTTTATTTTCTGTCTTCTTTTAGTTTTCTTCGAAAACTTAAATGACGATAAGTATGAATTATTATAAAAATATGCAAACCAAAGACACAGACAGAGCAGTGCTGAAGATTGAATTAAAACATGTCGGATACAAGTGACAGGTAGAATAATCCTTTAAATAGGATATCCCTGTCGTGGTGCATAGACGTGCAGACGAAAGTTTAGTTTTTATAATAGTAAAATCAGATAATAATGAATCTGCCTGTAACCACTCCGCAGTTTTACGCTTAATAAAAAAACCACATACAAATAAAATTGTGTTCTACAAAATTTCTACTGTGATTCCACATTGATGCATAATAATTGCGTAAGGACTGAAATATTATGCCCAAAATTATATTTGATTTTGGCCGTTTAGTTGATACTGAAGATGAACACATCCGCATGTGAATAGGAAAGTGAACTTTCACATAACAATGTGTATAATATTTAATATAAAACAATGTTTTATATTTCTGCTCTGCTTACCATGTTTACCAAATTATCCAACGGTGAGTCACTGTCGCATTGAGACAGACGACCCGTCAAAGGCAAAAATAAAATTACGTCTTTAATACTTGGGTCTGAGATTTTACTTCATACTATTAGGATTTTTAATATTCATAAATACAATAAATATGGAATCTCGTTAATCAGTTTATTATTACTAAATTAATAATGATATTTTTTTTGTTACACTTTTACTTTTGTTTTGTTGCTTAATGTCTTTTAGTTTGACACGCTTTCCACCTCAACAAATTAATTACTGTCCCCATATGGAGTATCGTTAACATTGAATTATTTCACTGGCACCATTGAAACTATTAAAGGATATTAGGACCTTCAATGTATTTTATACGTATTTCAAAAATAAATAAAACTATGTCAATAAATTCATAACTTGGCATATATTGATAATACTCTTGACATATTTAGTGATGCTAACTTGTGTTTCAGTCGGAAAGATTAAGGATATTATGGTACCTAAATAATCCGGTTTATATCATATTGGTCGAAGCAGATGTACTCGTGCACGGCTTGTTTGTTTGTGACTTTTCTACATGGCAGAGATTTTTATCGACATTTCTGTGTTATCTCTTAATTATCAAATTGACTAGTAATTTCGTATAGTCCAAGAATGAATTTTCATTGTTTTTTTATACCATATCTTGTAAACCATACGATTTTCAATTAAAACAGTTTAAGCTTACTAGTAAAACGGACCATAAGCTATGTTAGCAGTATTTGACAAATTATAAGTTAATAATTAATAATTTAACACCTTAATGTGTAAAATGTGTCAGATATGTATACTATTATCCTGTAATTGTTATACTATATAGGATATACGATAATCTATATGGGCACAGTAAAATTATTGTACTTATCACATACAAATTAATTATATGTTTTTATCACATACCAATTGACAGAACGTAGGTTTAGAATTTAATTCATTATTTCATTAAAATTGCTAAATAATTCAAACGTCTATAATTATCGTCGTACCTTGACATATTTATGTAACTAGTATTATAACACCAAAAATAGGTTACTAGTTAAATCTGAACAAACATTTGTGTTAAGCGCGAGAATTGTATTAATGTTGCACACTGCATTATGTACTTTATATATTTTAATGACATTTTATACTTAAAGACACGAAAGATGTTATAACATTGCACTGTGATAATTATAACGTTTTTAAATAATTCCTATTGTTTTGTTATTTATTTCTTCCACCGTTATTTTTATTTTGCCATTAGATAACATTAATTTTATATTCGGTCATATTTATACAAAGACGCTATAAATCATGCTCACATATCAGTAACGAGTTTCGTCTATGACAAAGCGTAAAGAGAAATAGCTAAACAAAAACTGGTTCTTATTTTTGATATATGACAAGATTTATTAATAAAATACAAATTAAGAGACAGAGAAAGATTCCATTCCCTCCTCTAGATGTAAATGATGATTAAATATTTTCTGTAGTCTATCTTATTCATTGTAGTGTTATGCATGTTTGTGGTCTCTTTAAATTCTAATCCATCAAAATAGAATAATTATCTACGTACGGAACATATGTTAACATTATCTGTTCTGCATGATTTTTTTATTCTAAATTAATAACGCCAAATATAAAAATATAAGCATTCACTGATAAGATGATACCTGACCTGAGTACATTTTTAAAATCCAAATGAAATAGTTCATAAATGATATCATAATTCACAATTTCACTCATTTATGAAGAGACGAAGCGGAACCATCAGCTGATTTGGGCAAGGACGCCCGTGCAGTTCCTACTCCGGATACACAGCCGTCCGCCCCGCCCGAGCCCGAGCCGGCGGCAGCGCCCGAGCCGGAGCCGGAGCCCGAGGCGAAGCTCGAGCCGGTGCCGAACAACAAAAATCACGAGCGTCCATCTACGCTCAGCGTGGAGCCGGTCAGCGAAGCCGTAACAGCCATGCCGTCGGTGTCCCCCGCCGGGTCCACCATATCGCGCCGACTCTCCCAGCTTACCGACCAGGGCTTCTTCGATGTCAAATTTTACCACAACAAATTGTGGTAAACAACCAGCTAACCACGCTGTGGAATCCCCACGCATTGCCTAAGGTTAAGCTTAGTTTAAGTTTACGAGTCCGTCTACACGGTTCGTCAAACACATTCATACATCTCATTCCGTAGCATAAGATATTGCTATCGTAATGTCTTAAAATATTATTTTATTTTTACGTACTTATTAATAATACGTTAAGATTACCCAAATAATTAATTCATCAAAAAGGTGAATTCACTAAGGGCTTTAGATATTTGCCCGTGTGTTTGTGGAATCGTGTACATTGACTGTTTATGCCACTTAGAAATTAATTCGTTCACATTAAGATTTCCTTAGGTAAGAATCTCTTATTAAGCAACGGGCAATGGTCAATTTTCACACACACCTAACTTTTAAATTTAAACCTGGCATTTAAGTATATATTTGATGCTCACTCATGTATAGTACATACTTGAGACTTGAGGTCCATTGACGTTATCTAATTATTAGGTACGTTATAATGACTTTTCTTTTAATTGTCACGAAATAAATTTGACCATTGCCATTTAATATAAGTAGCTACAGCATTTCTCTCTTTTGCCGCGCCGTAATAATGCTAAGCATTATACCGAGATCACTTCTGCATTTATAAAGTTAACGTCAATACTCACCCTTTTTTTACTATATGAGGCCATGTCGTTAGTCCTTTAATTTTTCAAGACAGTAATAAGGTAAAGTGCAAAGAGGGATCTGAGTAATGTCGTTTTTGCTAATGTCGATATTAACTTATTTGTCAGCCCATGATAAAGTTAAGTTGTGCCAAAAAACATTTTCATAGTGCAATCTATACTAGTACTAGTACTATTGGCGAAATAGTCAGCCAAAAACCAAAACACACAAAATAGGTCATTTTAAAGTGTGAGTAGTACAATAACTGTATTGAATAAATCAAGTAGTCAATAAAAAGTGCCCAACGAATATCTAGAGAGAAAGTATTAGTACCTTAAAAACGATTTTGCAAGACGAGCCCTGGAATAAAATAAGGAATTGCAAGGGGAAAATTGTTTCATTTACTATACTTGCTCGATATTCCGCCATGAAAATCCCATTTATTAAGATTTGTTTTTAAGGACAATAAAATGTTATTGAAACACTGAAATCTATCTTCAGATATTTAGCTCTATAACAAATTGATTTTCATAGATCCTGCAAAATGTTGACAACGAGGGTTATTAAATAATTTATTAAAATTGACAAATTTGCTTGAATTCAACGTAAGAATACGACATTACTTTACCCCATTACTTTCCCTCTTATCGTATATTTTCTAAGTGTCAATTTCATAAGTTTCCTTATTTCACCTTTCTACATCGCCCGTAAATTGCTGACTTAGTGCAGAGGTGACCTAGACATAACTGAGACGCTCAATTTGATTATACTTACCATCTCATTCTGTAACTTTCCTTACGCTGTTAACTTCCGAATTACTATTGAGACTTATAACTTTCGATGTTGATTTTAAAGTTTAATAATAATTGAACAATTTACAAATTATTTTTCTTTAGTTCAGGGATAGAGTCTCGGTGAGCCTTTTGCGGCTTTGGCCTAGTTTAAGATAATTATGATATTATAGTATTAATCATAATAAATTTTATTATAATTATTATTTCGTAATAGTGATTTATGTGCACAAAAGTTATTGTTATTTTAAATGGCTTTGGATGCCCTATCATAAATTTAAAATAAAATGTATTATTTAATTCAGCGGTCGGCAACGGAAAGTACCTGGGCCGCATGCAACCCGTAAGGCTAGGCTTTTGTGGTCCGTGACCTGTCGCAAATAAATTAATCTTGATGTTTTTAACGAGTGTACTACTCTATATTTACTCATACCAAAAAGGTCGCCGACTACTGATTACGTTCATTGTAGTTCTGCCGTTGACGTTGATATTCGTTGGCTATTTATACTTATTGTTTTCATGTGGTGAGTCTATAAAGACTTTAAACTTTTGTTATTGTTGTATTTTATTTGCATTATAGCTTTGTTACTTTTGTATTAAACCTTTAGGTTGTAAGTAGGTAAGCTTAGTGTTAGCTACACACTTAAAGTAACCTTATTCTAATTAAATTAAAACATCTAGTGATAATTTTTTCTTAACGATGTCATTAAATTTTTTGCACGTTAGTTAGTAATTGACAACTTACAAAGGTTACCTTTTTTGTGTAGGACGAACAAAGTTTTGTTCATATCTAATAAAACCACATAGTCAATTGTAACTTTTTAATTTTCTTATCACACTAATAGTTACTTGCTTATAATTCATTCTCACAATTGTTCAATTAATGTATGTAGCCATAAAGTTAATGCCAGTAGATGAAGGAAACGTTTTTAGTTATTGCCAAATCCGTAAAGGCTTGTATAGGATATAAGACCGTTTGAGATTATTAGTAATATTTTTATGAGTTTATTTTTTACAGTAGATTTTATTTTGATAATTTAAATGAAATGCATTTATCGTGTGTAACTAAAATTAGTTATCACGTAGATATTTTTTATGTGTGAGAGTCCAGTAAAATTAGACTTAACAATTTAAAAGAGATTTACCTAAATTGTTAATTTTGATGACCTAAAACATATCATTCCAATTCGGTCAAAATAACTTTAGTTATTTATTTTATTTGCTACCATATTTATATATTTTTTAATATATGTGTGAAGGATGTAGGTAATTATTATTCCCTTTAATCTCTGAAAAATCGTCAGTCTAATTTTATCGGCCCTTAATGGTATAATTACATTCTGTTTTCTCCCTGTATTTGTTACTTATTTATTGAGGTTTCATATAATATAGCTTTCAAAACATAAATTATCGTTTTTTCTTGGCCCCTACTCCTCCCACGTGAGCGTTCCTTCGATGCTACCTATTATCGCATCGCGTCCAGTACTACTGACTGCATCGGTTGGCTATCCGCCTAAGAATTAATTAATAATACTAAGAATTAACCGCGGCAAACACAAGCCAAAGCAAGCTAAATATGAAGTGCATTTAATATAAACAGAAATGAAATAAGAAATAATATAAATATAAAGAGTATTTGTACTGTAAAAATTCAAACATTTTATTTACTTTTTGTTAGAATAAAAAATATGGTTCGCTTCATTCACATCCCTAAATGCATAGACTCAAAGTTAATCAATCGTGATGAGCTTTTATATTATTACTATTTTCTATGGAAATCGAAAAATACACGAGTTTATATTGACAAAACAAAGATCATCCTATCCAGATTCTATCCGATTGTCGATTTATTCGTAGACAAAAACAATCGAATAACGATCAACGAATCCATACTTCAGAATTCAATTCGAAAATGGTCATCTCTAGTTTTTTAATTAAATTTGTAAGCATTTTCTATTCTATAGGACAAAACGAAAAAGTAATGGTTATTTAGGTTTAAACTTGGTTCTGAATATCAAAAGCCATTCGTGACTATTATCAAAGTATGCGAGTTTCTTCTTCCAATTTCATATAATAATTATGAATAGCTATGTTTGTCTGATTAAACTCAAATATTGCAATAAATTTTACTTTTCATCTAAGGAACATCTCAACTGAATGTAGGTATGTAATGTTTTTGAAGCTGAGTTTTTAGAAATTATGTTAGCATTCAACGATAATTTATTCGATGCTTAATTTATATGTTGCAATTTGAGAATAAGAAAACACGTGTATGAAACAGAGTAGGTAACATGGGTACGTGAAAAAAAAAACAAACTATTTCATGAAGAAAACATTTTATTTCCATTACAGTGGACATCTGTATGTAATCAATTTCTATCTTTGGATTCTATTACTAACATTCATATAAAGGAGTGAAAGGGCGGCGGTCCGCCCGGTAAACTGCAAGCGACAGGGAAGGAGACATCTGTGGTGCGTGTGCGATGAAAGTACATAATATAACAATACGAGAACAGGTGCAAAACACAATAGTATCATAAGTTCTTGTAATTGCAACATTGTGAACAATATTTAGCAGTTTAACATGTATGACAACATAAATTTATCACATATAGGTAAACAGGACACACAGAAGACACAATTTTGATATATTAGGTACAATAATAATACTACAAATACGATAAGTTAAAACAGCGTTACATATTGCCGTTAGGATTATATACCATTTCAGATGACCGTTGTATAATGATGTTCTATAAATCAACTATTATAAGAAGCCAATTTTAAGGAAAATTGATTGAAAGTACTCGGCTAGCAGTGAAATGATTTAATTGGTATTTTTATTTCATATAACAACGTAAAATAACACTTTTGTAATCTTTACTAATTTTTCTTGAAGACAAAGAATTATGTTCATGAAGCCATGAAAATTATCCAAATATTTCTAATTGTTTGTTTGGAGCATTTTGTTTGTTGTAACATACTAGCATATTGTGTACATCTACGGCCTATTTACCTACCAATATAAATGTTATCTTTTATTTAGATCAAAATGCCTTATTTGCAACATGCATGATCATCGTTAAAAAAAGTTAATTTAAAGGAACCATGCTCTTACGATGAAAGTAATATAAAATTATTTTTATATATAATAGTAATACCTTGTAAATATTTATAAAATGTATCCCGATTTATATAAGTAGTTATCCAATACGGAAGTTCATAAATAAATAACTATTAACTGTCCATTCGAAGATTATTAAAGATGAGATCTAGATTAAAACAAGTAATCATATAATGTTATAGTTCGACTTCAAATAATTGTTGACTTTAGAACATGATACCGTAACTTGGAATATATAATTTAATAGTAGAATATAGACTAATATTACAAAAATGTAGACACTCTGAATGCAGTTCAATTCATCCTGCATCCAACTTGACATCACGCGTGACTAGAATGTAAAGTGCCTAATATAATGCTAAATCAAACTAGGAGGCAAAATTCGACGACCACGTTCGTATCTAGGATGATTAGCATCACTGGGATTATAAGCGCATTATTAGCGCGAGGCCGTTTAGTCGCATGCGGTCTTCGCCAATGCATTCGTTTGACAAGCTTCGTTAAGTTGGAGGCACTTTACAAAGCACCCGTCGCGCCCCCTCTAGCTCATCATAAATTCGATCCATCTTGAGCATCTCCAACCACCCACGTCCTTGTAAACTGTCTTCAGAGTGCGCTATATACTATGACACGCAAACGTACGAGTAAAATAGTTGCTATTGCCGGCGCCACTCTGACGCCGTCTCTAATGGGAAGCGATATCTAAATAGTCTCGGAGTAAACATGCGCACAGAATGCCGCTCCGTACAGGAGTGGAGCAAGCCCGATAATATTAATACAAAATCCTTAACGATACAATGATTACTAAAATAGATTGAAGGATTGTACGCGAATCTATGTTTAAAGAACTTACGTATATATTTATCCTTAAAACGAAATACATTTATTATATAATAAAGACTAGCATACATCAGTTACTTAAATATTTTTCAATATAAATGGTTTGTTACCTATTCAATCGGTACCGAATATTATTTTATATAGCAAATCTACTTTTTAAAAAGTACCCTACAATTTCGATTACAATAATAAGACGAAATATAAAATGAAATACGTTGAGCATAATTATACCGATTCTAGAAGCCGTATCACAGTACGCTAACTTAAATAATAATGTCACATTGAAAAATTCATCTTAATAAATCAATATGCTACTTACAAATAAAAAAAACATACAGAAGCAGGTAATCTCGTCGTCAATATAGTGTTAATACCTTAGTTGTGACGCATATAATTATAATACAATAAAATTTATACCAATAGTAGGCCCGAAAGAAACAAATCCTCAACGTCAGTCTTACGAGCGAAGCCTAACCCCGCTCACCAACACATCTAAATGGAAATGCAACGCTATTGGTCCAAGAGAAGATACATATTAATTCATCACTTTACTAAGAAAAATATTAAATGCCGACTTACTTGTATGATATAATTAAGTAGTAGATAAATCTGAGAGGAATGTTTGTGAGAGCCGATAGCGACCCAGAAGTAAGATCAAATCAGCTTGGCGGGAAAACTAAATGCACTAATGTTACAGGTGCACTCGCACTGAGTTGATCGCTAGCTACGACATTAATAACTTGGAAACTACGTGTACATACAGCTAATATAATGATGACATTCACTACGGTTCGTTTAATTCCTTCGTCAGGCGTCAGTAGCTCAGTGGGCCTTAACAAAAACAACGTTGCTGCGTTAACGCTATATGATAACCTTGTAATGTAGGAAGTGACATAACGTTACGTTACGCAATTCCGTAGCAAATCTCATTCCCATACATAACGATGCTAGCATTTGGCGTTAACGCCTACGGCATTGCTGGTTGTCTAGGCCGACAGTTCGGCTGAGCAGGCGTGCAGCGTGCTGCGATAGGCACGGACCACTCCCTACAACCTGACACTAAATATATTATTTGGCACTGAAAATAAACGTTATACATACACTACGCTAATAGTTCAGAAAACAATATTTATATATTACATAATATTCTGGAACTTAACCAGAACCCGACAATACATTGGTCTTAATATTTTTATTTAACATTTCATTACTTAATTTCAGCCACTTTGTGTGCCTCTTACTAGATTTGCTTAGCACAAAGTAGAACATACTTCGACGTGAGCGTCTTCATACATATATCGTATTGTTGTCAGTCTTCATATATATAGGGTATACAATGAATATTATTCATTATAATTTCATAAAAAGTTTATTATTTCACCTTTATAACACTGGGAAAGGAATATGTACTTGTCTTTAGATGTAAATTTTAAGTGATTTTTGTAACATTCGTGTATCGCAATGATTTGTACTTAATTTACAAATAATACCTATAGTAATGATTTTCGATTTTATCACTAAAATAAATGATGGGTAGGTTTACAATAATGACGGAAATAGTTTGTTTAAAAATATTCAGCAATCCTGTTATTTTCTTTGGTTTCTACATATTATTAGCATACATGTTAGAAATGTAAATTACTGTTATAGCAGGGAAATATTTAAAAACTAACTATATAGAGTTATAGAAATATAAACATATTTCTCAAAATTTACCGAGCAACTACTGCTGTTGAGTTTAAATCGATCGAAATTATATAGCTTTTTAGTATTCTAAATAGCATATAAAGGGAATGATTAATAATAATGTAACTAAAATATAGTATCTTATTCTATCAGACTGAAAACTATAGGTTTGATCGCGTGGCGACCGTATAGCGAGTTGCTCGGTGGTACTTATTGGTATTACAAATTGCTTCTGCATTTGCGACATATATTTAGTTCAGAGAAGCGTTTTTGCAACTCAGTCAATAATGTGATGTTATTAGTGGGCGATGACCGTGTAACAGTTGTGATGTAAACGTCGCCAAATATATTAGGGCCGGGGAAAATGTCGATCCGGATATTTATCTGGAAAAAAGATTATTAACCTTAAGTTTCACTTTTTTTTTCTCTTTCTGAAATAATATAAAAATAACTGCTTTTTACTAAATGCCTATGTATATATACATGGTACATATACCAAAATAACATTTTTTACAATTTTTGTCTGTCTGTCTGTTTGTTCTTGCTAATCTCGGAACGGCTGGACCGATTTTGACGGGGCTTTCACTCCCAGATAGATGATGAAATAAGGAGTAACTATGGCTACTTTTATTTCAGAATTATATTATATAATATGAACGCGGACCAAATTCCATGCGGGCGGAACCGCGGGCACATCTAGTTAATAATATAAATGTTGTCGAAAAAGTTTTAGCAGTTTTATAGCTTGCACATATTATTATATTTTTGGTGTGTATTATTTGATATTTGAATTTTCTAATAAAAATTACAGAAATAAAGATGAACTCATTCATAAATATGAAAAAAATAAGGGCGTAGAAAGTTTCGTTTGATGCAAGTCTGTTCAATATTTTTTTCAATTTATGGTTTTATTTTTAAAACAATATTTGTTGTCGATCTTAAAACTTAAAATAAACTGCTTTTCGAGTTGATAATATGGACACGGCACCTCAAATAACCGCGCAAGACGTGGTACTTCTTCAGGCAGGAAAAAGTCAGCGAAATGCGAGTGCACAACTACATTTAGGTTGCTTTTCTGTGCAAAGAGTGTATCAAAGATACCAAGGGACTGATGGCTTCGTCCGGCGAGCTGGATTAGCACGTGTTATAGCGACCACGGATATACAGGACCGGTTTATTGTTACTACATCTTTAAGAAATCGACACCTGACTTCTGTTCAGCTGCAAAAACAGCTTCAAGACCACCTTGGAGTGGCTGTAAACGCTCGTACTGTTAGAGGATGGATTTGTGAACGTGGTTTAACTCCACATAAACCAGCCAATGGACCCAAGTTGACGCCAGGTCACCAAGCAACCCATCTATAATTTGCGCGCGAACATTTGAACTGGCCTCCTGAGTAATGGAGCCAGGTACTCTTTACTGACGAATTCAAGATAATGTTGTTCGGTAATGATGAACGAAATAAGGTATACCGAACACAAGGCGAGCGATTCGCGCAGTGTTGCATAGAAGAAAAGGTCACGCGCTGAAAGCAGCAATTCTGGAAGAGTGAAAGAACATTCCTCACTCCGTTATGATTAAATTGATTAATCCTGTGCCGAATTGAATGAGAGCTGTCGTAAATGCACTAGGAGGTAATATCAGTTACTAAATAAACGATTTCTTTTTAATGGGTCTTACCAAGTCATTTTAATTTAAAAACGATAAAAAATTTCACCTGCCTCATGCTCATCTCAATCTCGTCAGTATACTAAATTTAAATTTAGAACAACGCATATACTAAAATGAAGGTTAATTAATATACTAGCTTCAATCTTGCACCAAAAGTTTTTTCTCCTGCCATACATTTTGTTAAAACCTCAGCGTTTCAGAGCTGAAATTATGAGGTGGCCCGATTCTGCTGTCCGGAAGTATATATTTAAATACTAGCTGTGCCCGCGGCTCCGCCCGCTACCCCTCCTTTTAAGGGTTGAATTTTTATGGCCTAAAACACGGCCG
>DWNR01001874.1:0-14134 GCA_018250455.1 Polygonus leo | reverse complement strand
AACACGGATGCAAAGTTGCTTTAAATTAAATTAAATGATGTCATTTGTACCGTTATAGCTACGTCGAAACAATTATGTGTTGTAAGTGTAACCATATATGACAATATTTTATAATAAGTAATATTGAATGTTTTCTGACGGCATACTTTTCAATACAAGGAATATGTAAATAGCCGTAAGGAAAAGATAATAAAGTAAAGCATCTAATAAAGGATAATAGATGCTATTAAGGATTAGGGTTCCGTACCTACCACAACCAAAGAAATCCTACGAAACTCTATTATTAAGACTACTGTCAGTCCGTCTGTATCTCGACTCTTGAAATTGTCACAGAATGTAATGAATGATAAGGTCAAAAACAGCCTTATATCATTTTACTTTTGCCTTATATCATTTTACTTTTACCTTATGTCATTTTACTTTTGCCTTATATCATTTTACTTTTGCCTTATGTCATTTTACTTTTAACTTTTTTCATTTTCGTGGCTGTATGGCACAGGAAATATAGCCGTTTGACAGACGGACGGCGAAGTCTTAGATTACACTCCTCTAGAACAGAAGCCTAAAAGAAAATTTGTCCTGAACCGTGGGATTTGTTTACGTTGGATATTAGGTGAATCTTTCAAATTGTCTATCAACATTGTAACGGCTGCGTATAATTTCTACTTGTCTCTCTACGCTTACATATTTGTCTAGATCCTTTTGAAGCCCGAAGGTGAACTGGTACGAGAAAAATTCCAGCAATACACTCATTCACTCTTATTTTCTAGGCCATAAAGACCATTTTCGTTCCCCCCATTGTAATTGAATGCGCTTCTCATTTAGTACAACTAGGCCATATGACAGGTGCATCTTGAGTCTACAATTAATAGCAATTTAGTCAAAAGCGTAGTTGTTTAGTTATTTTAATCTTCCCTTATCTGGTTTGGGGTTTCTTCAAATGTTTTGTAATTTCATAACTCTTTTGTAACTTGTCGAAGTCATGTTCTTATGTTAATATCGTGTAGGCTCGTGTTGAAATGAGGGGATCAAGAATTTTGAATGTATATTTTTTCATTCCTCTAAAAGATTAGTAACCACTTATTTCCAAGTAAGTAGGTACTTATTTGCTTATTCATATTTGGAAGGTGCCTAAATGTAGCAATGCATCTGTAATTACTTACTTTTCCATCGAATTATTTACCATATTTCTCATCATCGTATTTCTTGCATACTTTCATCTTATTACTTTGAAATAAAGAAACTTTATACTGACTGATCGTGACAGTAACCTGTCAATTGCATTTGTAGGTACATAATATAATTGTTACAAACCTATTTGAAGTATATATTTTTTGTTTCCTTTTTAAAATTTTTGATTAGGCTTATTATTGTTAGATTTATTATTTGAGAAATTAACCTGTTAATTACACATTTTTAAAAGTATATTTTAAAAGTGAATTTTCTTTGAAAATTTGTCTGCTACCCAATCAGGTATTAGGAACATATGTCATAGACCTCACTTATACTTTCATGTTTAATCCAAAATGATAATAATACCGTACATCATGCTGGAAGAATTTTATTGCTGCGGACAATAGTGCAACAGCAATTATAACGTCTGAAGATACCTATAAAGGTGTTAGGTGTTTAGGTATCGATCCACTCCTACACGCCTATTAAAATGGTAAGAAAGATACGAATCTCGATTACTATCTACGACTATTTCGCAAGTTACTAAGAACTTGCTAGTACTAAACATACATATGTAAACACGTATTAAATGTTGGATGACAAATGCAATTTACGTATATTTTATTCTGAACCTCTCCTATCCAACCACTAATCGGAGGATTTGTGTCGTTGCCGGTCGCATAATTCATACAAGTCGCAAGAGGCAACCATCAAGTGGTCAGGAAGCCTTTGAAAATGGTAAAAGGTGAAAAAAAAATAGTAGGATAAAACCCGTTGGAAAAAAAAGAAAATATAACAAAAATGAAAGGAAAAATAATTTACGGGCGATCTGATCTGATAAAAAACGGTTTTTCTCTATTTTTGGCAAAACTAATAAGTCCTATGGAAAAAGTTAAATGGTAAAGTTAATTATGTCTAATGGGGAATTTAATCAATATTCTGCACTCCTATATTCCAGGATTCCGTAGTGGATTTAGTGATCGGCCTTGGCGTCCCAGCATCGAAGCTGGTGATCAGTCTCCCCGCGACTGCTCGGCAGTTCCGTCTCCAAAACGAAACCCTCAGTACTCCTGGCAGTCCCACTGAAGAGGACGAGCCTAAGGAGATCGACCAGGCTGAACTCTGCCGGCAGTTGAGGAAGGGCAGGTGGACCCTCGAAAGAGATCAGGATCTGTCCGCTCCTTACGCTTTTAAGTAAGTTGTTGTATTATGAAATAGTTTTAATGGTTATTCTTTGAGTCTAATTCTTTATGTTTTTATTATCTGTAAATTCCAGTATGGCATTATAAGTTGGTATATAAAGCGGTATTGCAATCATTCCTACTATTACACATTCTCTTACAATGAAAAGAATAAAATCATCTGTCTTCTATCCAGTAATGAATTGAAGACGGACGCGGTATTTATGACATATGTAGGTGGACCAAAGGCCTACCTAATTAGTTAAAGTAACTAGTTTTTATTCTTTCTGTTTTTTCTCCAGGCGCTTCAAGCTAATAAACTACTATGTTCAATGAGTGTATTCATTGTATAGTAGTACCTTATAATTAGTAAGAACTTATTGATGTTCATGTTGTTGTTGTGTTGTTGTTGACTTTGTTGATATAAATGATAATAATGATAACTTTCCCCAGGGACAAAACCTGGATTTCGTTCGAGGACGCCTCGTCAGTGGACGTGAAGGGCAAGTACGCGCGTGTGCGTGGCCTGGCAGGTCTCGCGCTGCACGGTGCTGACCGCGACGCAGAGACGCCCTGCGGACCCACCCTAAAGGCGAGCCTTACGAAGGTCCTCAACCAGCAGAGCAGAGCGCCTAGGGCTGCTGTTTTGAGGTAAAATAGAGATGCAAATATATTTTTAAAATTTTTGTATACAGGTAGCAAACGAGCTATTTCTTCTTCTTCGAGATCTTATGTGGCATCTACAGATATCTGAAAACAAGAACCTCTCTCTTCCCGACACACAAGAAACATAAACGAACCCTTAAAACTGCTCTAATTCTTTTTCATTTATGGTTTAATTTCTTAATTCTAAGCGCCTAGTGCAAACATCGTAGCAACTTTGAGGTCATACTACATTCTTTATATTTTGTAGATTGCTATTTTTTTCATAACAATATTGATAAAACTCCATCATATTGATTAGCGTTAAGTTATCATGTTTAAGCTTTGAAATCCCAGGCAGTTACGTACCTTACTTTTCGAAGTTGTATGCGTTTTATAGAAATTGAATATTACTTGTCGGAGGAACTTATCACTGAAATAAAATACCTATCTTGAGAAAAACTCGTATGTTTATAATTTCGCTTTTGGTCAGATTCTACTATATTTGAAATCAATTTTAAAGTAACTCAACTGAAGTAAAAGCGTAACTAAATAACGTGCAATGCGTCAGTGATTTAATCCAGAAGAGGCCACGGGCTCAAATGTGTTCATTTGACTTTTTCACTCCAAGAAAACTATGGCTTTGCAATTCACAACGAAAAACAAGTGTTCTAGTAACTATAATGTTCATCGTCCACAGATCATTGGAAAACGAGATTCTCTCCGCGCCATCACGCGCGCTGGAAGCGCTGCAAGTGTCTCCCTACAGGATCACGCAGGTCGTGGACTCTGACGGCGTCATACACTCCATTCGAGAGGTGAGATCTATGTTTACTTTTACAGCTAATACACTATGTTTTAGAATGCAGTAACCCACAGTATAAGGTAGAGGTTACGGGTTCGATTAAGTCATAGTTTAAAATATTTGATTGAATGTATAACTTTACTGTATATTCTTTCATCTTCAAATAATCCACAACCGACGATGTTTTGCGGTCTTTAATTTGTTTTATTGTAATTTGTGTTTCATAATTAAACACAGATTGTTGTCCGTTTAGATATTAGAAGAGTTTACATAGGGACGGTTGAATTTCAATTTTTAAATTATGTATTTTACAGGATACTAGAACAGAGTTCTCTTGTTCGCGTCAAGGATACTTCGTGCATCCGCGATCCTGCGCGAGGTTTTACCGCTGTGTGAAGTTCGACCAGCTGTCTCCCGATTTTACTGTGAGTACCATTACGATAACATTGATTGTATATGAGTTTCACTTTCATGATTTATTAATTATGCAAGTATTGCAATTGATAGAATACTTATCTAGATTGATAATTTGGATTAGAACTTCTTTTAGTGTTTTGTGTTCTAGAGCGTGATTTAGAGTTATTTTTTATAAAGCGCTTTATGTTGTATTTGATTAAAATACTTGACGTTGAGCAAAATCGTTAAAGTTGGAGTCCTCTATAGATAGATACGTGGATTGAGCAAAGATGAAACCGTGAAAATTGTATACGATAAACATTAATAACATTGTTGTCTATCGCAGGTATTCGAATTCGACTGTCCCGCCGGCCTCGCCTTCGATTCCCGCTACGAAGTTTGCGTGTGGCCGGGCAGCCTGCCGCACGCGCTCGCCTGCCCCGGCTCCTCCGAGATCGCGCCCGTGCCGCGCACCCGCTTCGTGTGTCCCCAACACGAAGGTATATCGAGCGTATGAATTAATGAAAGTAGTTGCATTCTCCTGGGTGCTATCAACTTACGTCAGGAGTCTGCAGGGCTCGAGGAGTCCGACCTCTGTACACGGGCAATTTTCAAGAGATCTACTGCTTGGTAATGTGTTCCAATATTAGGCGGGGAGAAAGGGTAACCCCGTCTATTATTTGCCCTAGACCTGAGCCTAGAACGATGTACCTTTATAAAGGTAACCTAGTGAATAAAGTCTTTCTGAGCTAGGATTTCCAGTTTCACAATCATTATCTATATCAGTTGCGAGGGAAATACATTTTATGAGCAAAAAAAACAGCCCTTAATGGGCCGTAACAGCCGTAAATGGTCGCTTAAGGAATAAAAATAGAAGCCCTTGGAATTTATTCCACTGCAGCAACACCACTCTCAATTTTAGTAGCACCTGTATTGTCAAACGTAAACTGATATGTAAGTGACATAAGAAATATACCAACATACAAAGGGCGGAGCAGACAGATACGTACATGCATCTCACTTGGTTTGCGCTTATTCACTTTCGCATCATCAATTGTTATGTTTGATATTGATACGAGTAATAACGTAACAACAAACAATAACTTCTTCCAACCTCCTTCCAGGCTACTACGCAGACCCTGAGAACTGCCGCTGGTTCTTCGCTTGTCTGGACCACGGTACGGCGCCGCTGACTGCGTACGAGTTCCGTTGTCCGTTCGGTCTCGGGTTCGACGCCGCGCGCCTCAAGTGCGACTGGCCCTGGCTGGTGCCCGCCTGCGGGAACATCGCCAGATACGAGGCCGAGGCTTATGGCTTCTCCGGTGCTGCTCTTACAGGTAATAAACATTTGGCTAAATGATGATATCACTACACTAGTTATACAGGGGTTATCCCTGAATAATGACCACGTTCAGACCAGTAAGATTTTATTTAGACGACTACGAACCCGTTATTGAAACATGGAATATGAAATTTAATTTAGATTAATTTAGAAATCAGGCTCTATTATAATTAATCTTATATTACCTTATTCTTAAAAATTCAATATTTACGTAACATAAAATAGTTTTGGGATACTTTAAAAAATATTGTGATATTTTTCACAGGCGCGGCTGGATTCCGAGGCCAAACAGCTGACTCCGTCAACATCGCTGCTCATCAAAGTTTAGTCTCCGGCGCTTCTTTGGACAATTTGGTCGGTATCCAAGGCGGCTTCTTATCTAACGTGGATTCTTTGGACGCCAACTTCATCGCCTCTCAAGAATATAGCCCTGAAGCTTCTGGACAAATCTACAGAACCGAAACAACTGCTCCTGGCTTTTCGACTGCTGGTGTTAGCTATAACGTAGAAGCTGACTCTTCCAATGGCAACGCAGGCTTCGTTCAAGCTACCAAGTATAATGATAATGGAGAGTACTCTAGCGGCTCCCTCATTTTAGACGACTATAGGCTTCCAGCTGTTTCTTCTTCTAATTCCAATCGTGTCTCCGTGAGTTCAGGACAGTACACACAAGCGAACACTGCTACTACTAGCGCAGCATATGCAAGAACTACTTCAGGGCGAAAGTACCAAACGGGAAAATATGTAAAAGACAACTCTGGTCGCTATGTTCATAATCCGGCTGGAGATCGTGCTTTGCCATACAAACATGTCGACTCACCAGTAAAGCCATACGTACATGATGTTACTAAATATACACACAGTACTGGTTATGATGGCGGAAAGTACAACTTCGATGCTAGCAGTACTAAGTCATCTGGCTATTATTATCCTAAACCTAGCACACCATTCGAAGACGGTATTGCGTACAGCGGTGCGGGTGAGTCTCAATATCAATCTCAAGGATATACGAACGAAGGTGCCTCAGGAAGTTATGTCGAGGCTAATAGCGCTGGATATCAGTCAGGATATTCTACCTCAACTACTCATGGAAACACAGGAAGCCTATACAAACTTGAAGGTTTTGTAGGTAGCGTTGGCGAGGGCGGCAATTCTGAAATCAATGTACAACAATACAACAGTTATACCAACGCTAATTTAGTAGATTACGTTTCTGGGGCCAAGGCATACACCGGCGCAGCCCATACTTTGACCGCTGGAGCTATTAACGTCGGTTTAGTAGGTAAAACTTCTTTGGTCGATGTCGATTATATCGACCAAGGTAATTACCAATCTGGTCATGAAATCGTACATGACAATGGTCAAGTGAATTACGTATCCCAACCTGCTGTTTCTATCAGCCACGTTGGAACCGACAGCCATAATCTGGACGGATACAGCTATGTTACTACTCCAACTTCATCTGGCGTCCCCACAACCGCTACACCATTCGCTGTAACTACATCTTTGCCTGTTGTCACAACATACAAGACCACTTACCTCCCTGTCGAACCTAAGTCAAGTGTAAAACAAGTTTTCGGCTACACTCAACCAGAAGTCACGTATGTGCAACCAACTGTAGTCGCTGTTAAGCAACACTATGTTACACCTAAAGTCGAAATAACTGACCATAATCAAGGACTAAACTATCAATATGAGTCTAAGGATTATACTGCATCCAACACGTACAACGCTGGCTCTACTAAGGAATCCCAGTCGACCGGTTATGTGTATTCGCAGCCTAGCACGAAATTCGAAGATGATATTTCATACTCAACACCCTCACCAGCTATATCGATAGCTACATTTAAGCCACGTGGTTTCAGTCATAGCCAGCAGACGCTACATAAAGTGGAATCAACTGGTTATGAATATTCCAACCCAACACCAGTTACAGAAGTACCGTTCAGAAAAGCCGTAGCTTATACCACTGGGGCACCTATAACTTACGTTCAACCTACAGAATCTACTTATACGCCACAGTCCTACAGCCATCAAACTATACACAAAGTGGAAACTAGCAATGTTTATACCCCGTCTGTTGAAGTTTCTGGACATGAAGCAGGTAGTTCTGGTATAACATACGAAGAACCCCAAACAGTTGTTCACTACACGACTGCAAGACCGATCGTTGCAGTTCAACCAGTCGTTACGTTTAGTAGCAGCACTCCTCAACCGGAAGTTTACAGTCATCAAACCTTGCACAAGGTAGATACAAGTAAAATTACTACATACTCTCAAGATGATTCAGCTACTGGATACGAGTACAATAAACCAATAGTTCAGTTCCACGAAGAATCTAACTCTGGTTACCAATACTCAACGCCACCACCTGCAGTTACTTCTACGTACCGAACTCCTAGCTACAGCCACCAAACCATACACAAAGTGGAACCTCAGAGATTAATTCCTTCTTCAACTCCACTAGCCATCACACAAAACGAATACGCTTATCAATCGACACCCGCAACTCTGTACGAAAATCCATTCTTGAAATATACTCAGAAAGTTACTCCAGTGACGTTCGTTAGTCCAGCTCAGTCTTACAGTCAACAGACTATTCACCAAGTTGATACAAGTCAAACAGCTGAAGTTGAATCTACCGGATACGAATATACAAAACCGAGGGTCAGGTATGAAAGACCTAAGGTTGTTCAATATACAACACCACAACCTGCTGTTTCTACATACGAACCCCAAACATACAGCCAACAAACCATTCATAAAGTTGATGCTAGTCAAGTGAATACATACTCGCATGGTGGTGAATCTGGATACGAATATTCGCAGCCTGCAGTCAAATTTGAAGAGGCTTCAGTCATTGAATCATCTACGCCCACACCTTCAGTATCATATAGCCAACAGACATTCCATAAGGTAGACAGGCAAAAGTTTATCCCTGTGTCGTCCACCGCCCTTCCAACTATTGATGTTGCATACCAACAACCTGAAGTCACAGTCTACCAGAATCCTATTTTGAAATATACTGAAAAGGTCACCCCAGCATTGTCTGTCAGGCCCACGGCTGAAATATTCACACAAACTTATAAGCCAGTACGCACTAAATTTACTCTTCCTACAACTCAAGAATCTTACGTAGATATTAACCAGGACGGGTATACATATAACCAGCCAGAAATACAAAGAAACCTAGAAAGTTCAAACAAGGCCTATTCTGATGCCAGTGTTGTGTCTCATCAAGTGTTCCATCAGTCTCACGACGTAAGCAATTCCGATGCTGGTAAGAATGTAGTATTCGTATCGACATCACCATCAACACTTGTTTACGAAAGTCACTACACTGATTATGAGTCACCGAAAACAGTCGAAACTTACAAAGCTCCAGAATATATTCCACCAAAGACGGAATATCAAGAAACGTACTCGGTTTCCACCGCTTCAACGCCAGTCGTTTATCAGAGTTCGGTAACTCATGACACTCAGTATGATATTCCTAAGAAAGTTGAATCAGTTCATTTCTCATCGTTCCCTGGTACTAAATACAATCAATACGAATCACCGGAGATTCAGGCAGGTTACAAAGCTGAAGAGTATTTACCACCAGTATCATCAACTGCTAGACCAGTAACATCTACGTACAGACCGCGATATTCAACAACAACTACACGAGAGTATCTACCTCCTGCAACTCAACCTAAATACAATGCACCAGAGTATCTGCCTCCTGTGAAAAATACTTACCTGCCCCCTGCAGAAAACACTTACCTACCACCAACGGAAAATACTTATCTACCACCAGCAGAAAATACTTATCTACCACCAGCAGAAAATACTTATCTACCACCAGCAGAAAATACTTACCTACCACCTGCAGAAAATACATATTTACCACCTGTGGATAACACTTACTTACCTCCATCTCCAACACCGGAGTCTTTAGAATACCTACCTCCAGCTCGTAAAATCAGTTCGTCGAGTGTGGTCAACTTTGAAACTTTTGGATACGATAATAATGGCGAAACAATTGACTCCAAACTTGAATTCAATCCTTACCAAGATCACTCACAAACGCATTTTGCTGAAATATCTTCAACAACTGCTCCTATCCAGAGGAAACAAAACATTGTTGTTGAAACCGCTAAATCTCATCAGCTTGGATTTGGAACAGTTGGACCTGACGCTGGATTGGTTTCGCCAATTAGTTATACTACATCGGCACCTATTGTATCTAGTGACAATTCTTACTTACCCCCACAAATTGTTACATCTACTTACGCACCTGAAATTGTCGAAGTTTCGTCAAGGAGGACAAGGCCTAAATATAGGCCATTCGCTAAATCAACAACCCAACAACCCACGTATTTCGAGTCGACTACTACGTACCAAGCGCCCGAATATTTACCACCATCCGAGGAGACTGACCAGCCAATCTATAAGAAATACCAAGTGTTTAATTCTGACGATAGTTTAGTTTCTAGCACAGCAGCGCCGTATCAAAGAAAGCAAAACATCGTCGTACAAACAGCTAAGTCTCAACAGCTAGGTTTTGGAGCTGTTGGATCAGACGCCGGTCTAGTTTCTATTTCAACACCAGGTGAATCCTACAGTTCAACTTATGCTCCAATCAAGCAAGAATTGGTGGAAGTTACGCCTACTAGTTCATCTTTCCGTAGAACAAAACCTAAAGTTGCTGTTGTAACAAAAATAAATGACTTTAACCCTCTCCTTGTAAGAAAATTGGGTGCTGTTTGCAGCTGTCAATCCCCTGTTTTAGTACTAAAAGGAAGAAGACCTAATGCGCAAGTCCCACAAGAATCAAATGACTATAGCACTAACTATGATGATTCCGGCCGAGGAGATATAGGCGCAGATGCTTGGATACAAAAATCAGCTAGATTCCCAGCCACGAGTACGGTAGTGACTCCTACGCCGATTGTTACATCTACTTTCAATCCTATTATAGTGCCAGATGATTCATTCTACCAAGACTATCCGGAAGCTAGTAACGATAACGTAGATATTATATCCAATGGCGAGGCACACCCGGTATCATTTGTATCAAGTACTCCAGTAATTTCCACGACAGAGAAATTAGTTCGGATTAGACCACGAGTTAAAGCCGTAACTGCGGCTCCAACTTATAAAACGGTGTTGCTAAACCAAGAGGTTACGCCATCTACGATTGTTAAGGGATCTGAGGATACTGTATCGATAGATTCTCCATCGTTTGACCGCTATGGCCCGGGTGGGTGGAGAAGCAGAGATGAGACCCTGCAAGGATCTGTGGATTGTAAGAGAGCTGGATTGTTCCGTCATCCGAAACAATGTAACAAGTTCTACGCTTGCAGATGGGACTGTACAAAACAGAGGTTTACGCTTCACGTGTTCAACTGCCCCGTACAATTAAGTTTCGATCCTAACCTAGGTGCTTGTAACTGGCCGAGCCAAGGCCCCGCATGTCAAGGCGATACGCTTCTCACTAATACACTTTGATTTAGATAAGTAAAAGACCGTTCAATGAATCTCGACGTGCCATCGAAATTGTGATAAGATGTGATCACGATATATCCTACGATCTTACTGTTTATCAGGAATAATTAAGTTGATGATTTGTGTCTCTCTTTTAATTCTATAGGCTTATTTATTTGTTTGATTGTTGTAATGTTATTTTATAGTTATTTATTATTCATACTCTTGTAAAGCTTATGATCGCTAAGTATTTTGAAGTTTCGGCATTATTGATTGAACATTAGTTACCAGTGTCTAGTTCATATAGTATGTAATGTTTTGTAAAATAGTGAAGTCATATTTTTGTACGTTTATAAATCATGCGCTGTAATGTAAATATATCATTTTATTCATATATATCGTATTTCATTTCATGTCAAAATTACAATAAAAATATTAAATTGATTCAAATGGATAAAGTAACTGGCTTTTCTACTGCGGCCAAAACATCGTTATATTTGGTTAGTAAAGGCTGGACTTCTTCTTCAAGAAATTCGGTTACTTGTTCAGGCGCCCTCCCAATGAAAGTAGATGCATCCAAAATTTTATCCAACTGGGGTATCACGGGCGCAAAATAGCTATCACTCTTCACACGCTCGATCAAATCATTGTCTTTTCCTTCTTGCTTGACAACGGCGCCAGCTTCATGAGATAGGACACGTATTTTTTCGTGACAAACTTGACGGTCACCTCCGGCTTGTACCATAGCCATTATGATATTTTCTGTAGCCATAAAAGGCAGCTCCTGCGCAATATGACGAGCAATAACTTTAGGATATACAACTAATCCTTGACAAATATTAAGAAGAGTAATCAAAGTTGCATCTGCGGTCAAAAAGGCTTCGGCCAACGTAATGCGACGATTAGCTGAGTCATCCAGAGTACGCTCAAGCCATTGCACGGCATGAGTGTTAGCAGCGTTGGCATGTAAAGTTATCAGATGGCGAGCTAAGGCACAGCAGCGTTCAGAACGCATCGGGTTCCTCTTGTAAGGCATGGCACTGGACCCAATCTGCGATGCTTCGAATGGCTCCTCAATTTCCTTTCTAGAAGCTAAAATCCGTATATCTGAGCACATCTTGTGTACCGTTGCACCCAATCCAGATAGTGCTGAAATAACTTCCAGGTCGACCTTTCTCGAATATGTTTGTCCAGTGACGATGTACCGTTTGTCAAAACCAGCCAGCTCCGCTACTCTTTTGTCCAGAGCTCGTACCTTGGCGCTATCTCCTTTGAATAATTGCAAGAATGACGCTTGCGTTCCTGTAGTGCCTTTGACTCCTCGGAAGCGTAAATCTTCTCTTGCGCGGGATAAAGCACGTTCGTCCATAAGGAGATCGCTCAGCCATAAAGATGCACGTTTTCCAACAGTCGTCAGTTGGGCTGGCTGGAGATGAGTAAATCCAAGGATGGGGAGGGACCTGTAATGTACCATAAGTGATGGTTATAACATAGTTTATTTATATATTTTAATTTAATTTCCAGTTATAAATCTGTAAAACTTTACTTAAGAAGTAAACTCAAACAATTCTAATAAGATTCTTAAACAAATCACGTGTCGAATTTTTTTAAACAATTGTTTTTTAATATCGCACATATATGTTCATGACTATTGGCCCCACTTGAGATATATGATGACCTCTTGAGCTAATAGCGCTGTTGTCAAATTGTTATCTGCCCGGACGTGGGCCCAGTGTATATATGAATATAATTTATAAATAGGATTACATGATTTCAAGAACGATTTTGACTATTCGACGTAGTTTATGTTTGAAAACAAAGATATACATTAATTTAAATAAATACTGTAGTATATTTGTTAATCTGGTTTTAGGCACCAGTCCGAAAGAGCGTGGGTTCGTATCCCACCGCTGTCACCATATTGTAAAACCTACCCAAGTTGGTTTAACACTGATTTATTTTTATATACCCACAAGTATGTTAACAAATATACTACAAATACAAGGAAACTTACTTGTACTCATCGGCAAATTTGCCCAATCTCTTGATGATGGCAGCCAGTCTCGGCAGCAGCAGATCCAGTCCGTGTCGCAAAACGATCAGATCGGTGTTGTCACCCACGTAGCAAGACGTCGCGCCGAGGTGGATGATGGGCGCCGCTAACGGACATCTCTCGGCCAGCGCATGGACATGCGCCATGACGTCATGGCGGACCTGGAAATGTGAAATATTTTTTTATCAACATAATTTTATTAAGGAGAACGGACAAACAATAAGAAAGAAGAAATGATTTCGATTAAACAGCTACATCGTAACTTTACCTTTTGCAACGTAAAATAAAGAATTTATTTCTGCCAGAAATAGAAATTAGTACACAAAATGATAACTCATAGAATAAATATAAGTAAATTAGTACTATGTATAGTCTTCCCGGGAAGGTACCACAGCCATCTTCTTAATGACGGTTTTGGAGTACTTTGTAGTTGTTGGAGTAATGCTCGAACATCCCCAGGGGTGGCAACGCATCCGTAGTCAACCTCAGGTACTATTCAATCGTATTACGTAATGGACATTTATAAGCAGGTGGATTGCATGCCCCATGGATTGTATAACAAATAAACAATAAAAAATGACAATAACATTGTTTAAATTAACATAATTAAAATAAAAACAAATTTTATACTGATAAATCCTTACAGTAATGTTAGTAATTTCTATTAGCTAAACATAATATACAAATGATAGTAGCTATTTCACCTTCTTCTCATGCTCGGCGGCACAAGCGAAGTCGATGTCGTGGATAGCCTTCTCCAACTCTGCAATCTGCTCTTCCTTTATATCCAGTCCAAGCTCCTGGAATTAAAATTAACAGAAGTTAGCTTTACATGCCATGATATTTTAGTGGTCAAAGTGCCACTCCACAGTGATGATACATTCTGTCCAAATCCTATTTTTAAAGTCCTATCTTCTTCTGTACAGTTTGTTAAATTACGTTCATACACACACATATTGAAATAACCTTACAACATCATCATCACAGTCATTTTTATTAACACGCTTATATTAGCTTCACTTGTATGTATGTTTGTTTGCTTGTTTGTTTGCTTGTTTGTAACTGACTCCTTT
>DWNR01001873.1:0-14137 GCA_018250455.1 Polygonus leo | reverse complement strand
AAAATGGGGGTTGATGGTAGAAGGGTGAAAATTTGAAATAAAAAAGTAAAAACAAAAAAAAATGTCTAAAAAAAATGAAATAAAAAACTAGGGGTGCACCACCTAACATTTAGGAGTATAAAAAAATAGATGTTGACCGCTTCTCAGACCCATCCGAGATGCACACAAAATTTCCTAAGATTCGGTCGAACACTTTTGGTGGAGTTTGACAACAAAAGAATTGCTCGTTTAAAGGTATATTTAAAAGACACTGTATTTAAAAATTACGATTAATTGTTTATGGTTTGACGGTGCCAAGTGTGCCGGGAGAGAAGAGATCTGTGCAGATACGTAGTGCACCTAACACCAACAACTTATAAAACAGTTCTTGATCATACATTGATCATATTGTATTGTAGTTATTGAGATATCGTAGGTCTAGGTTTATATTGTAGGACTAATATGTTCATATTCTTTATGCTCGGTACGGAACTTTTCGAGTGCAAGTACGAACCGCACTTGGCCGATTGTTTTTAACTCGTGACGCAGAAGTAGAAAGCTATTTTGAACTGTTTGCAGTGGAACTGCCGATTCACAGAGCACCTTGAAATGTCTGGGTCGTAAAAATGCTTAGTAATGCGCAGTAAACGTACATAATGTGACTGGCTTCAGATAAACCCAAATACGATTTTTGTGTAATCCCCGTTATTGTTACGAGAAAAAACTTCACGCTAAGTACGAAACGAATACAGATTACAATTTAATGCTTGTTCAATCTTGGGTTGATTTCGCTATAATCGTCTGAGAAAGAATCGAAGAGATGTGAATTTGATATTTGACTTTGAATATGATAAAACACTGCGTGTTGGGTCAATGTCACCTAAAATCGATCCTTAAATACTGTTTTATTAATACAATTAACTAGGGGGCCCATGTCGTCCACCCTTAAAAATCGATTATAATACGCATTACTTGCCGGGCATAAATTTGCAAAATGCAAATTGGAAATTCATAAAAACCGAGCAAGTAGTTTTGGAGATTAGTGAACAGATAAGCGAATATTAACATAAAAATTCAATTAAGAAATTAACTTTACATATTGTACATATTGTATTACATACATTTGTCGGAGAACGCCTTTGCCTGGTTTTAAAGCTTTAACTGATTAAAATCTATTATTATTAACTTAATCCTAGATATAAGAACAGGCCACAGGGGACATTTTCCTCTCATTTGGGTTTTAAGGAGCTAACATGGATTCCATACGATAATCTTAGGAATAAAACTAAGTATACAGACTTGATAGCCCGTGAGTATATAATTTGAATGTTTGTGCAACTCATGCGCATAGCCAGTCATGTTACAAAACGTAAGTCTGGCATGAGACCAGTGTTTGCGTAAATGTTTACAAATCGTTCGGCATGTGCGTTGTTAGGGGAAATTTTGAGTATCTATTGTAAACTACTTGCTATTTTTATGGCTATAAAGTACCGATTTGGATCAGCAGATACTGGTATGACAGGCAGAAGGTGGTTTAATCTCCGTGTTTTTTTGTAGTTGAGAGGTAGCAAATTTATGTACTAGAGTACATCAAACTTAAATTGGAATGAATTTCTTAGTTTCACTACGTAATCGTTGCTACCCCTGAAGACTAAGATGTTCATGTCGTGTTTCAATATGGCTGATAACAACGCGGAATTCTACAAGTTGTATTCTTTGTCCATGTCCATGACACCGACGGTTCATGATATCTTACATTACTGTAACTATCATATAATCTTCCAAGTAATATTATCTTAGAGCTCAACCATCATTAATTCTATCAAAAGTCTATAGGTTGGTGTACGACAGTATTGAATAGTAAATTCTTAAGAACCCAATTCATGCGAGCTTGCAATATCTTTATTGGATAATTTAAATTTAAAATTTGCGAGAGTTGAACTTCGAGATCCGAGGTAGTCAAACTTTGTCAGCTTTTTGTCGTTTGAAGAAAGTTTAATTGTGCTTCAAGTTTTGCAGAATTTGTGAATTTTATTAATTTTAATGTTTCTTGTATTTGAAATGCTACACAATTTTTTGTTATATATTTATGTTACTATAGGGTTTCATTAACATAGATTAGACCTACCGGCAACATTTATAATTACCTATATTAAATTGTAACTGATCGACGTCTGTACTTTGAAGATATTAAAAAACTGAATGCTTTATAAAAGCAATAGAAGTGAAAACAACCATTTTTACAATTTTCGTTAGTCTGTCTGTATGTTTGTACGTGCATCACACCAAAACTGCTGCATGAAATTTTTTGATGCGATTTTCACTGATACCCTATATTGCTCTTATGTATTTTATATATGTATAAGTAAAACATTATATATTATTGTATCTTTTATCTCTATGATTGTTTGTTATTGTGTATATTGTATGTTGTATGTTTTTGTTAATATTGTATGTTTTATCTCGACCCACCGCCAAGAAATATCGTGCTGCATGCAAAGTCGCGGGCAAAACCTAGTCTCATTGATAAAATACCAATAGTCCCAGAATAAAGTGGCATGATTTATGTAGTCCATTCATCAAGACGATATCGTAAAGTTTCAGTTTTTGCCGTTTGGTTTCATAGCCCTAAAAGGTTATACTTTTACTGTAGCAGTATTTCTTTTTGTAGTGTAATAATAGCTTTTCCGTGGGAATAAAGCCATTGGGTATGAAATACAAGGTGAATTGAAATTGTGCTCATCCAATATTAACGTACAATGATTGTTACTTGCTTTTTATGAAAGTTGTTAACTTTAACTTTAGTTTTTCCGCCGGCTTTGTTCTCATGGTCGGTTTTGGATTAAGAAAGGTGATGAAAGCCGATGGATTAATGATTGGATTTAAATTATAATGCTGTATTATGGCGTGCCTTAAGTGAATAACAATAATAGTAATATTACAATTTTCTGCACTAATAGCCTTATATTACGATTCACTGTGTCGTGGATACCTTACAAGACAAATGCACAAGCACCCAGACCCGGAACAGATATTCATCATATTCTCCATTTAAGTGTCTGCCGTGCCGTGAATCGACCCCTTTTCGTGTCAAATTGATACGGTGACCGTTGCGCCATGCGGGTCGTTAATCTGAAATCTGAAAATCTTTTACTATCTGACCCTGCAAAGGTTGTGCTGCCAATTATAAAATTGCGACTTAAAATGGTGGTTGGTGGTAGAAGGGTGAAAATTAAGGGTACGTGAATACCTACCTATTAAAGAATTTTGATGCCAAATCATATAAAAAATGGGGTGGAGTACCTTTATCACTAAGAGGCATCACGAAAATTTTACGTCCTGTTCTCAGAATCCTACTGAAACCTACCGAATATACATACAAAATGTCAAAAGAATCCGCCACCAAGCTGTTTCGGAGGAGTTTTGTTATAAACACTGTGACATGAGCACTTTATTTATTAGATTTTAATATCACTGGAGTAGTTAGTCGCCTTGTCATTCAAGGAGGTAATTAGTGAGCTATTATATTATCAAATGCTATTAATGGTTGAAAATACCTACGTTACAGGGCGTAGATAATGTCTTTTACCTATAACCTTAAAACCACTTCAGGGCTCGTCACTTTCACCTCATCACATCGGTTTCCCGGGAAAATTAATTGCTTTATTACTCAAGTAATTGGCTTTATGTTTGGAGGCGCTTTGATCTAAATATTCTCATTAATTTTCACCTTGTTCCAATATAGGCGGACGATCAAATAAAGATTCCCGTTAAAGATATTAATTTCTATCCTCTTTGTCAAAATATTTCGGGAGCAGTACCTATTTCTACGGCTAATTATGCTTTTAGCGATAAAATAGTACTTAAGTTACGCTATAAGGAGGGTAGTTTTCTGTATGTACTAAGTATGACTTGTGGCACGAATGTGTAGGTATATCGCAAAAATATAGTACAATATATCCCAAGAATTACTTAATCGTACCTAAGGTTGATCACAGAAGCGTTGCTACCCATGAGGTCTAAGATGTTTGAACGTTTGAAAAGATGATGCATAAATAAATGCTACTTAGTTATTATTCACATTTGTTGTCTTAATAAATAAATAAATAATAAATTATGTGATTAAATACTTCAATATAATGGAAAATCCTAATCAGATAAAGCGTTATATTGTCATTATCTACTCGTATGCTCATAAAAAACAATGCAGCCTTGACATCATATGCTGTGTACCTACTTCATTGGAATTTAATAGTTATTGCCAATCAATTGTTATATTATTCTATGAAATTGTAATTTTTATACGAATAGTAACGATTTATTATATATCTATACAATTATTTCGTGCATATTGTTTTAAAAACAGGATAATTTTTGTGTATTTATATAAAAGACATTATATTGCAAAACAAAGAAAAAATGTTTATTTATAAATTTTACATATACATACACAGTACACACAAAAATACATAAAAACACAATATTACACTGTACAAGTGTAAATTTGTAAACTACGTTCAACTTAATCTAGAACAAATCTAATAGGCTATTTCGTCATATTCGTAACTAATTTATATACACTAATTCGTAACTATTCATTAAAAAAATCTTGTACATTTTTATTGTTGTTTTACACGATTTGTACATTGTAATGTTATAATGTTTGTCGGTGTCCTTCCCATAAGTACATACAATTACACGAGGTATATTATATGCTGAGAGGAAACCACCGGCATAATTGCATACATTTAACATTATATTAATTGCTATTAAAAACTAACTAGCTTTTGCCCGCGGCTTTGCACGTGATTTACCATAATTTTTATCATGTATTTATAACATATTTTATTAAAACGGTGTAGAAGGTTCGATCGTTTTTCATTTGTTTTTTTTATACAGCCGTAGTGCCGCTCTTTAACCATCCAGTAACATTTTTCCTGTCTTTAAAATTAATTCTTTGTTAAATCGTAACAATTTAGTTAATTGCAATCAAGAACCTTTATTTTTCTGCACATCTACGGATGAAGGTCTTCAAGATAAAACCACAACCGATTTTTTATGTGAAGCTGTCGTCAGATAATGACTGGGACAAGAATCAGCTTATACATATTAATATGTAAGATGAACAGAAGGAAGGAACCTTGTGGTGAATTCAATTAGTATCATTTAACTGTGTGTATTTCTATCAGTACTTTACTTTACCACTCACGATATAAAGCAAGTTATTGATTGCGGTCGATGTTACACGTGTTTCTTCTAAATGTTACGTAAAACGTTCAACTAAAATACCTGTGTATGTGTATTAAAGTAATATTTTGTCATTTTAAATAAAATTTTGCTTTACGAACGCTACAGTGACGCTTACTGTAAAAATGTATGATTCGGTTTCGTATAATTAAATACTTCGTGGAGGTCAAAGGTTTTTGATCTTAATCTTGAGGTTCACTTTGAAATAGGATAAGGAAATTTTTGATAAACACTGTTTAGGTTAGTGATTTGAAATACCTATTTCAAAAACTTTAGTATATACTTGTTCTAATTAATAATCATTTTTTTTGGCACGCAGGTGCACCCAGAAAACTCTGATTGGACGTGCTTCGAGCAAAGCGCGCTGCTGGACGTGAAGAACTTCTTCGGCCTGGAGAGCACGGTGGAGAAGATCGCCATGAAGCAGTATGCTGCGAACATTGCTAAGGGTATGTTCACTTTAATAAAATTATTTGTGTATGATTTATGGTATTCTTGGTTGAAAAATATCTTCACAAAGTCATAGGGATGCTTGATTCGACAACCTTGTATCCATATTTCGGATCGCAATAGATCGTAGGGAACTATATCGATCTAAGAATCGATCCTCTTGTAAATATACGATATTTTGGATCGATCCCATATGGAATGGCCGTATTTTATAAATAAGAGTTTTTCGATCCGGTCCTCCGTCTATACACATATCGATCCACAAAGTCGTACACATCAATTTCTATTTCTCGATTTTCAGTGTACCTACATGTACGGTGCATATTTGCCATAACTATTGCTCTCTTTTCAACCATATTATTAAGATTCATTGCAATCTGATATTAGTATTGATATCGGAGTCAGTCTTATTTTCGTTACATTAGCTTACTCTTTTTATAGGTAAACTTTACAGAATCTAGTTTTTATATAGAACGTACTAATGCACGTGAACAATAGCCAGTACTTTGGTAGGCAATGTGGGTTTTGCAAGCATTCGACCTTCAACCGCAAAGAAACACTTTTTCGTGTAAACAAGAAAAAATATTAATATAAAAGAACCGTGATTTTCGTTCGCTAAACACTGAAAACATTTTATCTTCATATACAATTTGAAAAATGAGACAACCACACCTGAAAAGGCACCGTGAAAGACCGATGCAAAAATTATTTATCAAGTCAGAGCAACTATAGCACAAGCATGTAGTCCTCCTGATAGGAAATGATCACTGCTGTCCATAGACATTATAAACAACCCTAAAGTAGAATTTAATCATATATGAGACTAACCTCAGATGCATTGCTACCCCTGAGAACTAAGATGTTCGTCTCTCCAAAATTGATATACCAAAAATCTAGGTAGGTAGGTAGGTACGGTAGTAGGTAGGTAGGTAACTTTCCCGACCGTACTAGACGAGTACTCCCAAAGAGACTTTACCGGATAACTATTATCATTTACCTCTTCGCCACCAGGCAAGGAGCTGATCGAGTCTTTCATGAGCGAGGTGCACGCGGAGGGCGTGACTGATCTGCGGCCGTGGAGCGCGCAGGACGCGGCCGCGAACCGCGAGCTGCGGCGCGTCGTGTCGCGCGGCACCGAGCCGCTGTCGCCGCGGCCCGTCGCCGAGACGCGTCGCCACTCGCAGCCAGGTCAGTTGTGTGTGATACTGCACCAGGAGCCAACTGGGTCGTTCATTCGCAAGGTGCAGCGCAAAGAGCCAGTAGAATCCTTGGTGAGCGTGGTGTACGCAGAGGCCGTGACGGAGCTGCTGCAAAAGAGCGCGCACGACGCGGCCGCGAATCGCGAGCTGCGGCGCGTCGTGTCGATCTAAGGATGCGTCAGGATGAGGCAAAGGTCAGGCAAGGCGAAGCCTTGCCTGTCTTTTTAAATAAAGAAGTGGCAAACAAGCATGCGGGCTGACTGAATGGTCCCTGCTGTACCTACATTGACGCCTGAAATCCATCTCAAATAGAATTGAAGACTTGAGATCTTCATTTCTCGTACAAGTGTGTTAGGATATGGAAATTGTTAAAAAGCAACTGCTAAGCAGCGAAAATGTGTGTAAAGTGGTGGTATCGCCTCGAGCGAACTGTATCTCACTTAAAAACGTACAACATTTCCTAAGCTAATGAAATCAAAATGCTGCGGTTTTGTGTTTGGACGCCGCACTGTCAGCCAGGTATGTTATGTACGTATAACAAGTCAATATTGGGATCAGATGTTTGCCTTCCTTGTCTCTATGATTGAATCTAGCTACAGCCATGATGTGCACGCCTCGGTGGTCAAAGCTTGTTGCCAGGCGTCATTCGACAACAGAACCAGGCAAAGGCTCCTTATAGGCGACGTGCATTATAATGACCTGGTTACGACACCAACATTGACGTATGATGCATCAGAGAATATTCATCTTGACGGCCTCTAAAAGTTTGTCGTTTTTTCTCTATGTTGTGATTTATCTCCATACATTTTATTCTACTCGTTCTTTTGTTTCGCGAATAAAATAAACATTACAGTAAAACGAGCCAAATAAAAGTCCCGAATTTAATCTAACATTCTATTTAATGTGTTGATATTTGAACGTTCGCGTCTGCCAAATTGTGATATCTAACATGTGTTGCCAAATGAGCTTTTACTGAAATCAGCGTCTCTCTAATCCACATGCTATTTCTCACAGATACGAAACTGATATTCCTTCTAATACTGAAAGTATTCTGTCTATATGTACATTTATACACATTATCTAATATATCAAATTCTCGTGTCGCGGTGTTTGTTGCAAAACTCCTCCGAAACGGCTCTACCGATTCTTATAAAATTTTGTGTACATATCGGGTAGGTCTTAGAATAGGTCAACATCCATTTTTCATACCCCTAAATGTTAAGGGTCTTCCACCCCAACATTTTATGATGTGGCAATAAAAATACATACGCTAACTACAAAAACTAAATTTTTACCCTTCTACCATCAACCCCTATTTTTAATAGCAATTTCATACTTAATATGACAGAACAACATTTGTCGTTGCGTAATTATTATAGTCAATAGTATAAGATGTTACTTCGAGCAAATAATTCTATAACAAATTCGCACGCACAATCACATCGCAAGACCACAAAGTGTAATTTTTATATATGTGAAGAATTCCAACACCCTGTGGAGGCTAATTCTGTTTATCGAGCTGTCACGAATCCCGCACGAGCAATCTCTCTGAGTTTTGAATACTTAAGAGCCATTTGCATGATGTTAGCGAGCGCCGGGTCCTTTCAGAGACAGAGTATATAAGATTTGTAATGGGATAAAGTAGCGTCGCGAGCAAAACTCGGTCTAATTTTTGAACTTTAATAGAGTAAAATTTTGGGAATCGTACGTTGACCTTTATTTAACTTAAGTGTTTGGGCGGGATCTCTTCATTTTCTTGGATAATAAATGTTGAACTTTGTAAAATTGTCTATGCGACATTACGGCCTAAATACGCGTGTTATTGAGTGTGTTTTCTTCTTCAGAACGTAACATCTTAGAAGCGGCGGTAGAATTTGGACTTTAAAAAAAGTCTGTAATGATTTAACTTTGAATAAAATATTTCGATTTTAATCTGTGACCAAAGCGTTTGCTACCTTTAAACTATAATAAAAAATTAACAACTTCATCCCTCTATACACGTTACTCAGTCTATGGCGCGGGGGTAATTTTCAAACAGTCCCGGGCCCGCAAACATTCTAAGAATAATATTTACTGTCCTTGCTTTCGTTTGGTAGACATATTTCTTGAAACTTTCTATTGTTGGTCCTTTTTCCAAAATATTACAAGAGATAAGCCCTAAGTAGTATTATAACATATGAATTTGTTTGTTTCGTTTTTACGATTTAGTATTAAACTGATCGTTATGAACTTCATCATCATCATTACAGCCGTAAGTTGACTGTCTGTCTGTCTGTCTTTGGCTTTTTCATTCCAACTCCACCAATGTTTTTAGGTTGTTTTCAACACCCTCCAACCATCTCAGCTTAGGTCTGCCCCAGTTTCGCTGACCTTCTGGTACGCCTTCAAGAAGACGTTTAGGTGTTCTCGACTAATTCAATCGCAAAACATGACTAGTCAATCATAAGAGACCAATATTTATGATCTTTACGATATTAGGCTCTTATCTCGTCATAAGCTTCCTCCTGAGGTATAACAGAGGTTCTGCAAAAAAGGTGCGAAAAGAGCTCTTCTTCAAAGCTGTGATGTATTGGCTAATCCTCTATTGTTGCAAATATCTATAGGCGACGGTGACCACTAACCACTTACCACTTACCATCGGTCCTCCTGCTGCCTGGTATCTCTAGATAAAGACATAAAATAAACACAGAAAAAGAACATAGGGTATTTTTATATCTACTAAAGAAATCCCGCGACTTTGTATGAGTAATTGAATGGTCTATAGCATTAACGAATAATGTCACTTCGTATTAGTAAAAGTCAAGTTCAAGTAAGGCTTCGTTAAATCCTATTTGGGCTACTATACAGGATTTATGGCGTCACTTATTAGGTGGATAGCGGGTTCGTTTGCCTACTAATACTTATTAAGGAAAATATATAATTTTTTAATGTATTTGAGGTAGCAAATACGCTACCGCTATACTTAGCTTATAAACAACTGCTACGAGGGTAACGACAAGATCCTCAAGGATCCTCAATGATTACTGATGTCCATGGGCGGCAGTGGCCACTTACCATCAGGTGGACTGCATGCTCGTTTGCTACCTTTATACCATATAAAAACAACCATCCTGACCGAACGGTATACTGGTCCTATCACTTGTATACAAAAACAATTAAACATACGTCGTATCCCTTATAACTAGTAGTCAATACGGAAAGGCATGCTTCCGTGTCGTAGTTCCGTACCTTATACCATACCTTATTACCGTCACACGGTGGCAACGGACCGCGCATACGAAAAGGTGACGGTGACGCACCACACTTCCGATAAGCCCTTGTCTGATTGTGTTCATCGCACTACTATTAACTAGTTCACCTTCGTGTCTTCGCCAGAGAATCTTGTAAAGTGAGGTGAAGTTGATGAGTACATTAATGACTTTAATGGATATATATTTTTTTAAAACATATATCAGGAGTACTTGAGAGCTGGCTCTTCTATGTCCGTCGTGTAAATTCATATAAAATTGAAATTACTTTTAAATCTAGGAAGAGGTGGTCATGTGGCCCCAATTTGTTTTTTGAAGCTTTATTTAAAAATACAAGACTCAGAAACCTGAAAGGTGCATTATACGAGTAGTGCTCTTTATTCATTTGTTTGTACATTACTTACTATGAATAAAATGAAACTCACACAAGATAATCATTTTTTTTTTATTCTTAAACAAGATCACACAGTCAGCAACTATAACTTTCCTTCAGTAGAACTGTAGCAGCCTAAACGTTTTTTTAACGTTTTGTTAGTTGCAAATTTATTAAAAACTCATCTCGTTTCTTGAAATTCCATTACCAATTCGTTTTAATTCATCCCACGCACGTAGCAAAGTCATTATAAATTCACACAGTAAACGTTTGGACGCGTTATGCCACTTGCGTGTGCGGGCCGCAGCAGCGGGTCGGTTGCGTAACAACGGACCTCTGGGGTGCTCTGCTAATTACACATGCAGGCCAATTGTTTATGAATCATAGCGAAATTAGGTTACTGTGGACGGAGTACCTGGGTAGTTAAAATTATCAGCTAAAGTAACCAGATACAACTATTAAGTGTTACTTTTAACTTATATTATTGTGGCTGTAGATGCAAGAAGCAATGTTAATCTCATTGTCATATTCGAGCCTTTCACACAATTGGCTTAATTTGTAATGAGAGCTATGTCCAGCATGTGCAGTAGGCACATGTAAGGATCATTATCACATGACGATAAAAACGTTTTAAATTAGTTGAAAACTGATCACGATCTTTAAAATGCTCCTAACAATCAATTTTAATTCAACTCAACGTGAATACGTAGCCAGGTCATTACAAATTCGCACAATAAACGTTTGGACGTGATGGCATGTGTTATGCCTTGCGTGAGCGGACCGCAGCAGCGGTTCAGTTGCGTAACGTGGCGTTCCTCGGGGGTGCTGCGCTAATTACACACAGGCTGATTGTTTACAAATCATAGCGAAATTAGGTTGTTGCGGACGGAGTACCTGGGTAATTAAAATTAATAGTTGGAGTAGCCAAATCTTAAAGTAATGATAATCTTAAAGTATCGTGATGATTGTAAACGTATTCGATTATCGTGATGATTGTAAGTAAAGGTATTCCTCATTCTATGAAGATTTAAAAACGCATACGGCACGTGAAGTCTACCAATTCGCACTTACCAGAATAGTGAATTATAGCATAATTTGAAATAAGATCTATGCCAAGCATGTGTAGTTAACACGTGAATGGATAATAACTACATGACGATAAAAAAGTTACAAACAAATCTGGTTAAAACTCTTTGTTCCCTAAAATTCCTTTAAAAATCCCATTTCATTTAGCTCACTCACGTAGCCAGGTCATAAATTCCCACAGTAATCGTTTGGACGCTACGGCATGTGTTATGCCACTTGCGTGTGCGGGTCGCAGCAGCGGATCAGTTGCGTAACGCAGCGTCCCTCGGGGGTGCTGTGCTAATTACACATGCAGGCTAATTGCTTATGAATCATAGCGAAATTAGGTTGTTGTGAACGGTACCTAGGTAATTAATATTATAGTTCACTAGTTAGTCCTGATATCTATCTTAGTTGAAGTAGCCAATTAGATAGTAAAGATAGATGTTCTACAGTAATGATCCTAATCGTAGTAGCCTTATCGTAGTAGCCTAATGCGGGGACCGGTGTTCAAGTTAAAAGTGACGTTAAAGTGTAGGTAAATATTGTTCTCCTCTCATCCTGACAAGCTTAAGAAAAACTTTACATGTCGCACTTACCCATATTAATAAATTATGTCTTGAGTCCTTCTTAATTTGAGATGAGATACATATTCCGTATAGTAATGGCTTGTGATGATGGCGAGGATAAAAATATTATTTTAATTATTTTGCGATGTGTGAAAAACGTAGTGTTTAGATTATGCATTTATCAGAAGTTTTTAAGATACCTAAACTTAAATTCACAAACTCCTCTAAAACAAATTCAATTCTTTGTTTCAAAGTACCTAAATCCCATGTTTTCTCTGTATTATTCTCTTGGCGTAGCAGAACAATGTTTGTTTACAAGCGTCCAACAATATGGCCTGATCCGATTTTAGTTACACTTGAAATGCTGTTTGACTTTCACGGCATTAATAATTCAGAGGATCGCCCCTTGTTCTGCGGAGACCTGAGTTAGTTATACGACCTTAGTTTTCTTAGAACAATGTTCCTTGAATGTCACTTCTAAACAAACAGAAAATTTCAGCTGGCATGTGGCTTTGTCATGCGGAGCATTAATGTTTGTAGTAAAACCATTATGTAATAATTTGAATAACGTAATTGTTTGATGAATAATGAAATTTCAACTTAATCCTAGGGGTGTCATCATTATCGGCGATTGGTTTCAATTCGTTAATTAGAATAAATTATCAATTAAGCTTTTAAAGAGTAACAAATCAAATGGACACCTACACCTTTCCAATCGACATGAAAATTGTTAATAAACAAATATTGCGCGTGTGATGGTGATACAAACAGGTTCTATGTATCCTTGGTAACATCAGTTGTAGGTCGTCAAATTTATCGTTTTCGAGACTTTTAGTTGCATCGTCTGTTAAGTTCAATTCAAATTACAATTATAAAAAATAATAAACCAAAATGTAATGTGTATTGCGGCTGATCTATTCTACCTACTTTTAACCCAACCTAATCCTTGTAATCCTATGTAAATATACCTTTTATCCCATCACCAGGTCCATCCCAGTCGGAGCTTCCTTCCAAATGGTCAATCAGGAACCTAAATATCCGAAGTAAATCCGCAACCCGAGAATTGAGTCCCGAACACTCCCATAGAAATTTGTTTTCTATGTCGAAATCGACAAATATAGAGCCGGCAAAGTCTGGCGTGCTTAATTCCGTGATGCAGCGCAAAAACAAGCCTGGAGATTCTATGCTCCATCTGCCAACCGATCCGAAACTGAAGCAGCAAAGTTCGACTAAGTGGCACAAGAAGCCCGGAGAATCTACGGTCGACTTGAAGTCAAAAAAGGAGAGGACCGAGGAAAAAAAAAAGAAGGTGACACACTCTAGTCCAGACATCGTCCGGGATGTAGTTGTCGGGCGGGACGTGGAACACAAGCCGTGCTACTGCTCCCCGCGCGATGGCACGCAGGTGGGGAACGTTGGGGAGTTCATCACGCGGTGGGACAACTTGGTCGTGGTGCTCGCTTGTGCTGTTCTAATAGTCGTGTTGCTGTCGACACCCTTTTCGTTTTTTTTCCAACGCCGCGAAGGACGGTAGATACCTAAGTGTAAAATAATAAATTTATTTTTACTTTATTTTCTTTCTCTTGTAGTTTGTTAGTAAAGTTTAAATAGACATTACTCGTAACGAGTTAAAGGAAAATAAATTTGGCAAAATATGACAATCCATTTTTCGAGAAAACACGTTACACAATTCTCGGGAAGAGTGCTGAAATCCGTAAGGGAGAAAATCCGATAAATCTAAATTTAAGTATTCCGCTTTAACGGATTGTTTTGATCAAATTCCGAGAAACACTGTCCGTGGGCGCCGGAAAAATATATTTCATAGCAGTAATAAAAAGCAGTGATAGCCTGGTGTTTAGTATTCCGGTCGTTTATGTTGGAAATGATAATACTGATAAAATTTATAGGACTTTTACTAAGCTTTAATTTTTGTATAAATAAAAGGCAAAACTGATTAACTGACTGACATATCAACGCACAGCCGAAACTACTGTACCTAGAAACTTG
>DWNR01001872.1:0-14138 GCA_018250455.1 Polygonus leo | reverse complement strand
GTCGTAATATTCGTTCAACAGATTACGATCACGGAGAATGGATTTTTCACGGGAAATTAACTGAATTATTTTACATGTGAAAAATTAAATTGTTCGCATGCATTACCGGGCGCATGCTGCTTAATACAATTTGCGTCATTACTTGACACCGTTTTCAATACGGATCAGTTAAGTAGTTTATTATTTTCTGTAAGCGGCGTATTTATATATAATCTACATAGACTATAAAATAATGTAGACACACAAAGATACATACACAGATGTCGGTAGATTGGAAATTTAAATTACTCCTCAAAGATAGAAATCCAGAGTTCTTTATTATTTTATATTAAGGGGACATAATTTTTACCTTGAAAATGAATATCGACCTTTGTAAGTGGTAAATAATCGCAAATACAGTTCAAGTGAAACTATTATAAAATTCTTTTTAAAGTTGTCTATATGCAAACGAAGATCCCACCATAGGCTTTCTATTTTGTTATATAAAAGACTTTTCAAACTGACTTCAGTCGTGAAAATAAGCATACAAAATATAAATGGATAGTTAATTTATATTAATAAGCGAAATACGCTGTTATTTATCCAGAATATTATTTATTGCTAGATATAGGTATAATTTTATTTACAAATCCATTGATCCGTGATAATAGTGTAAACACGGAACACGCTCGAGAGGAAAAACGTTGCAATCGCTAAATATTTTATGAGGTGATATATTTTTAATACTCTAGAATTCTATAGATTGCTTTTATCGCAAACGCAGGTACGTCGTAATATTCGTTCAACAGATTACGATCACGGAGAATGGATTTTTCACGGGAAATTAACTGAATTATTTTACATGCGAAAAATTAAATTGTTCGCATGCATTACCGGGAGTATGCTGCTTAATACAATTTGCGTCATTACTTGACACCGTTTTCAATACGGATCAGTTAAGTAGACACTGTGGTTCAAGTGTTCACGTGCATTTTATCTCGTTGCATATGATGTAATAATTTTATTAATGAACATTTATCATTTACTGTTAACGGTGTATTTATATACAGTCTACATAGATTTATATATTCTAGGTAGGTACACGGAAGTTGGAGAAATAAATTAAACGAAATCTTGTGTACTGTTACCCCGGCCAGATACAATTGCCTATAAGCAGTTTGCGTTACAGTCGTAAAGTATCAGGCATCTCAATCCTCAGGCAAATCAACGTATCCACTTCATATGTCCACTGTGTTATACCTCAGTTTTCACTTCTATCTGAATTGAACATAGGTGTTCAAGGGCGGCAGAGATCGCCTAACCTCGTTCGTTTGCCGGTAGTACGAGTATAAATAATAAAAAAAGGAAAGCGTAGCTCTAAGTTGTTCATAAAATTCAAAATGTGTGAAGCGTCCAATAACTACAAATATTCTATATCACACTAGTTATATGTATTACACACAAGACAAATATGTATACTCACGATCTTTTCTTTACTGTTATTACAGAATATAAAAGTTTAAATTTGTTACAGACTGAAATAAACGAACAATTTATTATTTTTCATGCAATAAAATATCAGTAGGCATTTCAAAGTCAAGTCATTGTCGGAGCTTTATTGCCAGCTCGATTGTTAATTTAATAGTGACAAAGACAGCAAAGTCCTTCAAGTTTCTGAGGACTTCAGATAGGTTAGGCATTTCATTAAAAGTTTAGAACTGGCAATCTTAATGTATTCAAATTAGACACTACAGAATGTAGCTCGCCCTTTATGGCCGCTTAATTTATTTTCTGTAAGTTACTGTACTAATTATGTACTTCGTTACTTCGAGTTAAAACTTGCTATTCTCGGTATTTCTGCTCGGTTTTTGAGGTGTTATATAGAAATGTAAGGTGCATTTTCTTAAAACGGTTCATTTAACTGTATATTTAGCCTCGATGACGAAAACAAATATGTTTTAATTGAACAATATTGTCCTTTTTGAACTCTGTTAAAAATTATTGTTTAACTGTTGTTTAATTTCATTACTCTTTCTTGGAGACTGAACTATGAAAGGAAAAAGTTCCAACAAATTAAAACTGTTTTAATTAAATTGGGACTGAAGAAAGTAATTATTAAAGTGTATTTCTTCTTTGTTCATTTTTGGTCTTTTATTTTCTTCAAACATTTTGTATAGTCAGTTAAACAAAAAAAAAATCATTATTGTTTATTTAAGGAACACGCTCAATATAATATTAATCAATTTTGTTTTTAGCCATTATGTTAGTGCAAGCATCGGTTATTTCTAAGTATATAATGAATGGTAACACAATATTCATTAACCATCAATTTTATACCGAAATACACAATACGGCACAAACATCTCTTTTATAAATTTCACTTCCAATTTCCAAATTTCATATGAAAATGTTTGATATGTGATATTATATAATTACATATATTAAATTTTATTCTCTATTATCTTTTTCAATATTTCTTTTAGGGTTACCGTGGTATGTAGGTTGGAAGAAACCGCTTTTAAGGGCCGCATATAGTTTGGTAGTATACAAATAATAAAGACTTTTATACTTTTAGACTTTTATAATTCACTATTAATTATTACAACTGTCATTGCTATAACAGTATTTATCCCACAGAAATAAATATTTTACACTAACAAGCAATCAGATATTTCTATACACACTTTTCTGCAGATCTATGTATTATCTCATATCTCTTGCAATAACAAACAATTTATACCTGAAAATGAAACGTCTCCTTCACGTCGTATTCCAGACCCGACGTGTGGTTCGTGACAGTGACGCAAGCGCTCACGTGGATGACAGACCCCCGCGCCGCGAAGGCGATCAGCAATTACGAGGCGTGGCGTTGTGACAAGAAGGACTTGCCTCCTGCGCCTTGCAATTTACCCAACAAGTGTGCCTTGTCCTTCAAACACCCAGATAATAACTTCACGGATACACGCTATATGGAGACCTGTAGCGAATGCCCTAATCAGTAAGTAACATTGGTAATAATATCCAAGAACTTTCTTCTACAATAGATACAAACTAAGGCACAGGAATAAGAAGAATGTTCACGTCACGCTCAGTAAGTGCTACATCATGATTTCCATGGTTTGTATTTGATAACGTTCAAACAGTAAGTATATCATGCTATAGGGAGACCAATAAAATTAACAGACATAGACAGACAGCCTTGTCCTTCAAACACCCTGACTGTGGACTATGGGTAAAGTGCTTCTCATTAAGAGAGAAGACGCCGCTAGGAAAGGGCCTAGTCCTTTCCTAGCGGCTAGCCTAGTCCTTTCCTAGCTATTGATAATTACGAGTATATTTCTTATTTTAGCTAATATTTTCTCAGTTATGAAACAATTTTCACGAATTTATTAGCTTAACCTGTATCTATGTATGTATGTAACGGAATATTTGAGCTTAATTTTCAATAGTTTCTAGAAGTCTGATCAACTTGAAACTTTACACACGTCTTAAGGACCAATAATTGAATAAAAAAGTAAAAAATAAATTATAGTTAAAAAAAATAACAAAAAAACACGCGATTTAAACTAATTTAACTAAAAATTTTAAAATAAAACGAATAATAATAAGTAATAATGAAAAAATCATATAATTGCACAAAAAGCGTGGTTGGCTTGACTTTGATTGTTGTAAATATTTGATTGATTTGATTTGATTGATATATAAAGATATAATCTTTATATATATTATTGATATATAAAGATATAATCTTTATATATCTGTAGTTATTATAACAAGCGCCCACACGTTTTGCACAATAATTATGAATTTTTCAATAAATTACTACAGTTTTATTTTTAAATTTTCAGTTAAATTAGTTTTAATAGCGTGTATTTCTAGTTTTTCAAACTACATTTTTTTAATACACAGATAAAAAATTCGAATGTTTTGTGTGTTCGATGTGTTTTGGCTAAATATGAATTTATTTACAGGTACCCGTGGCTAGGAGACTCCGGCGGTACCGGCATACCCGGCAAGGACAACTACATTCCTGATAACTTGAAAAAGTAGTAAATTAAGTATATTGTACTTAATTAATATATCTCACTATAATTTATTCAGGATATGTACTTTATCTTTTCAATTTCTATTTCTCCATTTAATTCTTAACATTCAAGTACAATGTTTCTTAGAAGAGCTTGGTATTTTGCATAAAGCAATTTAAGTGGTCAGATTATTCTGAATAAATTATACATTTGTATATATGTAATTTTACAGTACTTTGTGTAGCAGTGACTAGTCATTGCGTTTAGACGGTGTCATCCATTGAACTTAAGATTTAGCTTTGAAGACTTAGATTACGGTTATGGCAAATTACATAATATAAGCTGAGACTAACATGTGGTGGATATATAGATATATCTACTTCCTAAAGATCGTATAGATATTTGATATTTTATCATTCCTATACCTGCTCAAGTAATATATTAGAAGTTCATTTATGTAATGTTATGGATTAATTTAATACGTAATGCGAGTTTTATTTTAGGACGTTTTATTTAAATTTTTGTACAGACTATAAAGATGTTTTTATGAAGCCTGCCATGACACAAAACCTTTTAAAATCAATATTTTGAGAATATTTTTGTAAAATTCGATATAAATACTCAAAAATAAAAGTAGAATAATTCACCCCGACTCATAAGTAAATTTAATGTAAAATATAATATATTGTCAAATTTTAAATGTTGGTGCTTTTTGTTAACCAATAAATTATAAACAGAGTGTTATTTTGTTTTATTACATTACAGTTAGGGTCATATGCTGCCCCCGTTATGAATGAATAATGTGGATTTTCTACAGAAGATGACGGATGTGCTAAAAATAACAAAAGGCAAATGAAAACTTTCTTGTAACTTTCAATAATGCTATCTATCAAAAATGCATTTTCTGTGGCTTCCATTGAGTGGGTTCGACCAATATTAAAATATTTTAATGTTATAACAACATTTCATTCATGTATACTTTGATTGTAATAACGAATTTTTGAAGTCAATGATGTTTCTGCCAAGCGTAGATTTTGATCTTTCCTCTCGCATTGAGGGTCTGGAGTTCAAATATTAGGCGCGCACCTTAATTTTCTTTTATATTTCAAGCTTGCTGTGGCCGCGGCTCCGCCCGCGTGGAATTCGGTCCGCGTTCATATTATATTATATAATTCTGAAATAAAAGTATCCTAAGTTACTCCTTATTTCATCAGCTATCTGCCAGTGAAAGTCCCGTCAAAATCGGTCCAGCCGTTCTAGAGATTAGCCGGAAAAAAAACAAAGACAGATAGACAGACAGACAAAAATTGTAAAAAATGTTATTTTGGTGTATGTACCTACCATGTATACATACAAAGGCATATAGTAAAAAGCAGTTATATTTATATTACAAACAGACACTCCAATTTTATTTATTTGTATACATTTTTAAATTCGTACTCAAAAGAAAACCTTGTCTTCGGGATCCTCCAATAAACGGGATACCTAAATTGTGTGTAACAAGCCGAAGTTTTCCGGTGTAGTGGGCGTTATTTTCGTACTGAGAGGAGATGGTTGGCCGTCTTATGAACTAAATTCAATAAGCGTATGGCAATGATTATTGTTGACATTGAGTGACAGATATATGTAGACGTATAAGTATGTGTGTGTCAAACTTACGGTAGTGTATGTAATGTTTTTTTTTTTATAAATGTTAAGTTTTGTAGTGCAATATTAACAAAAATGTTAGCTTTCTGCTCTCATTCATAAAAAAATTCACCCTGTCAAATTTCATACTCATCCGTCCACGTAATATCCGTAAAAAGACGTACAAAGTTTTTACTTTACGTATTAATATAATAATAATAACAACCGAGTAAAATATTATACTCTTATACTAGTAATCCTTAACTCTGTATACAAACACGTACCTACATATATTCACAAATACACATTGTATTTGGATTCTATTTAGTAATTCTATTAATATACCGCATTAAGGCTTATAAATAAAATATTTTCCGTTTTATATTTTATGCAGTGTTATCTGTGTTCATTGTACGCAAAACTTGTCGTTTCCATGTAATCTCCTTTAGAGATAAAGTCGTCCTTTGTACCTCCTTTCCCTTGTATTTTCATATTCGCTGTTGAACATCGTCAAAGAGATAATAGTAAGAAGAAAATAATGGATCATAATTCAAGGGGCTAGTTAAAATAAACTTTAAGAGACAGCAAATCTTCATGTTGATATTTTATTTTATGCTATGTGAGTGCAATATATTTTTCTCATGATCGAAATTATAAATTGTAGGACGTTGATAGTATCTCCGCCGTACCTATTTTGTATTTTAGGAGCACTATTTTTGTTTTTGTGCGACATATATTTCTGTTTTTGTTTAAAAGGTGTAGTACCCTCATTCTACTCACATGTAAGTAATTAGCATCTGATTTTTCAGAATTACGCGGCTATTACATTTTTATTTATCACTTGCCTGCTTTTCGGGGACGAAAAATATCGTTAGGCATCGTAAGAAATTGTTAATAAATTCCAAGTACCTATGTGTGCAGTCTACCAATTCGCACTTCTTCAGCGCAGTAGATGCCCAAATGTAGGACGTGTGGCGTATATCTCAGTCACTCTAAATTTACGCAATTTCGAATTTTCAAATCCCGATTTCTGTTGCGCGGTGTCGGTGAGACACGTTCCTTCATTAATCATTCAGGTGTCAGTGACGATTTAATCCTAGGTAGACATCGTGCTCATATGTTATTTCCTTAACACGAAAAACATGGCAATCTCAAATATGATATGGAATTGTGCACAATTGTTTTATATAACCGAGCGGCAGTTCACGTCTCAGATCCGACGGAGATTTAATTTGAGATTGCGTCGGAATGGCTGCTCGGAACTTTCTCCATATTCGCGTGCATTAGCTGCTGTTACTGGCAGTTTTTGTTATGTACCACATATTCGGATTGTACCACCTCGTTCCGCTCCTCTTTAATCTAATATGTTTGCAGAGCTTTTGCACTCGGTGGCGTAATTTCGAATGATGTACTAAATATTATTTTAGCAAAAGATGCAGTGCTTTGCCAACTAGATATTTGTTTTTGTCTGTGAATTATGTGTTATTCTTATTTTTGTTACTATAATTTGACTTACGGCGGGGCATAGTTTATTTAACCGTTAAATTTAGACCTTATGATAAGGTGATTGTAAATGATTTTAAATGTTTTAACATTTTCTGTTGTTAATTGCAGTTTCTGTTATGTCCCACACATTCGGATTGTACCGCCTCATTCTGCTCCTCTTTAATCTAATATCTTTGCAAAGCCTTTGAACTCGGTTGCGTAATTTTCTAATTCTGTAGAAAAATATTATTCTAAAAAAAGTTGCAGTGTTTTGGTAACTACATATTATGTAGTGTGATAGGCACTTGTTTTTTTCACATTTTAGTTATTTTTAAGTACTCTGGTTTTTTGTTTTAATAGTAATAAGTTTTGTTACTAAGATTTATCTTATAGCTAGGCATAATCCCTTTATATAACTAAATGAGAATTAGATCTAATGATATTATTATAAAAGATTTTTGATGTTATCACCCACTCAGTTTGTACCACCTATGGAACCACCACCACCTCCACCACCACTTAAGAGAGCGTTTAACCGTAAAGCACGTCTTAGTTTTTCTGAAGAAATTATCAATATTTATCAGTAAACACAACAGCATAAATAAGAATAAGCGAAGAGGTATGTACAACTTAATTTAGCTCCTTAATTTATTAACGTTACGTAAGTCAAATTCATTAAAGGTAGTGTAATAAGGAAAGGTACAAAAGATTATTACATTCCAAGACGAAATACAATAAACACGTACCTAAGTAAATATCAACACAGGTACGTGGAAAGGTAGTGGTGTACCTAATAAGGTCCAGCCTCGAGGGGCGAGTACCGAGTGGCGCACATAACAGTGTCCCAACAAAGCACGCAAGGGGGCTCCATAAAATATAATAAGACTATTATTCTCATGATGAAAACGGGTCAACACTGTAATCGTTATGGACAACCCACTTGTGTTGCTATGGTTGTAAACCCGTTTATGTTTTCGCTTGGTACTTTATGTTTTGGTACTTTATGTCGTAATTGGATGTGCAAATGCCAAATCTTCAAACATTAAAACGTTATTTACATTATATACATTTAAACATTAAATACACATTTATAAGTAAACGAGGATTTTTATGACAATTGCTTTGTATTTTCTTAATATGATGTCCGCACACAGATTTAATGTAGGTTTATATCTTGGTATATGTAATACGGTTTCTTCATTAAACGTTTAAATGAATAACAATTTCGAGATATCGAGAAAAATAAGTGACGTAATCCAATTTATATAACAAACATATTACGTAGTCGGGGTCAGTACCACAATCGCGGAGAAGCAACGTAAATATCTTATCGCATTGACTACATTAACTGGCTGCAATAACAAGTTAATCAGAATTGATCCGAGCAAGTCCGCTCATTATTTTCTCTTATCAACGAACGTACGAAGATAAAAGCTCCGACTTATTCTTACAGATGACATTTTTATGTCGCCAGAATAGGGAAATAACGAAGTCATAAATGGGAGTCGGACGATAAACAAACTGTAGCCTCCGAGATAAGAGTCTGTTCTCTTTGCGAAGTAATAGGACGACGAGACGTGGATAACAGCTTTTCACATAGCTAGTACATATTAACATGTTAGGAAATAGTTACTGGTCGCTTATTTGGCCAGAATCCTGATTATTGCGGAGAACGCGTTATGTAGTAGATGTTACAACTTAGCTATTCATTTATAGTTTCATTTGCAGTAAAATATTTTATTTTTTAAATTTCTTAGAATAATGTAAAATGTCGTGAAATCGTTGAATAGATTAAACAAGAGAAAGGACTTATAGATTTGAAATGTTATATTCCTGAAAGCTGAGACTTACTCAGATGAAAATTCTTGAAATTTAACATGGCAATGGCACTCATCACATGGGTGAAATTTTAAGTGTTAAATTAAAGAAAGGTGTTTATTTTTATAGTTGGATTGTTAGCCTATAGGTATAATGTATTAGGTATACACTTCCTTCTTCCTTCTATTGGGAACTCCCACAAGTGAGGCGAATTAAACTGACGACATTACCTAATTCCAAAACTAATAAACCAATCTAAGAAATATATTATTAATATTTGTTTTAAATGTCCAATTGAAGTACCAGTATTTCTCATTAGTAATCGTCCAATATTATTTTACAAGTATACACTTCACTTTAGTACCTACTCGTATAAAATTCAAAAGTAAAGAATTATGCCTTAGCGAACATCATCTCATTAATTGTGCCTCCTCGTAGCGGACTATACCTTTGTCAGGAGCAGATCCCTTGTTTCCGAGTTGATTGTCCGCTTTTCCCGTTTTGTTCAAAACTATACCTACTCCTAATTGACCCCATTGAGTTTCAAATAGATCTACCTCAAGTGCTTGATTAAAATTGTATAAGTGTGCTTAAGCAATGGAAGCTCAAATATTTCAGAATATAATATACTATCTATTAAAATATATTCTAGAAATATTTGAGCTTTAAGTCTTCATAATTGATAGGGACTCTACTGTATTAATAATGATATAGGTGTATACAATAGTGTTCTATAGCATTTTATTACGCAGCATATATTAACATAAATATTTAACAGTAATTATTCACAAACACGTTCGTGGTTGCCGGCTATACTAATAAACGAGGCGAATATCTTAGTCCTCAAGGGTAGTAACGCATCTATGGTCAACCTTAGGTCAATTGTCCTTGGGGTTGACAAATAATGTCCATGGGCGGCAGTGAATTCTCGTTTGCTACCATTACACAATAAAAAAAAATCACAAACACGATCGACATCACAAAAGTTTTCTCTTCTTCTTCTTCTATTTATATACATATACATATATAGGTAAGTACTTAATTATCCAACTAAAAATAAATTTATCGACGCATGAAGTTGGACGCTGCCATGGCAATAGGAACATAAGCACGCGACAGACAGGAAGAAAAGTCGTGGGCGACGTTGTTTCCAGCTAACTTGATAGTGGCGGATTAACTTAATTTAATTGGGTTCAGTTTATAATGGGACTCTCTGGATTTCACAGCAATTGATACTTGCATTCATATCAGTTTTAGCTTAATCCCTGCAACTTGAAGCAACTGGTTTTGTCAACAGTTCCTTATTTGTGGTGATTGCAAGCGTCAAATTTGTGCTTTGCATCAAAGAGTATAAATATCTACTGCTGATCATAGTTTGAAAATATCTATTTTTTATATTAAGGTAGTCAACAAACATACAATCCACTGATGATAAATGAAATGTAGTACTGGTTACTGATTGTAAATGATCAATGGACAGCATTAATGATCAATGCTTATACCATTTATTTACTTACCATAGCCATTAGTAATATTTAACTATAGCTATATATCAATCGTTTGACTATAGCTACCCCTGAGGACTAAAATGTTCGTCTCGTATGTAGGTAAACCACGTCGCTCCATAACCGAAAAACAGATATTGGTTCCAAGTGTATTACAAGAGTGGCGGTGATGGAACTACACGAATTCTAACGTCTGGAAAATCAATATACCTACCGATTAACCGATATAATTACATTTCGAAATACAAATCACGTTACACAATGTACATGTCTCAAACATGTAAGTTTGACACATGTACATGGACATGTAAACAGGTAAGTTTAAAAGTTTCGACAACGGGCTTAAACTTGAATTTTAGTAGAACCCAGGATTCTACAATACAGTATATACCCATGTGATTAATTTCCATTTTGCAATAAATGTCCTATGTCCTAAATGCTTATTACGCTTTGAGCATCTCAGAAATAGGAATTTGGCAGAGTTTCGTATTTTTGTCGAGACAAATAACATGTACCATCGATAAGAACATGTCGTCGGCTCCTCTGTTTACGCAAACGAATCGTTTCGTGGACAATCTTTATATTCTATTTTGTTTTTATTGGACACAGAAGATATATTACTATTTCTTAAATGGTTTTGCTATTTCCCTAGTACTAGTAATATCCCATTAGTTAAGCTAATTATTTTCATCTTGTTTTTACAATCTTGAGGAATTAATTAGGCCTTTCGAAGAAGGCTTAAATGCGTTCAGAAAAGCCTTTGAAACAAAAACAATCTCTTACCCTAAGCTTTAATTGCTGAAAGATTAAGATATTACGTATGCCAGAGATTTATGAGTCGTAAAAATCAAGGAAGTTTTTATGACGTTACAGAGAATAGAAGTAAATGTTCGCATTTCATTCTATCGGTAAGTATCTAAATTAATATATGCATGTGCAATATTTTCCTATTTACGTGTCTATCATACCGCTGTATTCAAGTACCTATAAAATAAAAGTACTTTTCAATTGATCCCAATATCTGTTGGTATAGGACCATTAGGGTGCAGGTTTGACTTGTACTTGGTGGATTATTTTCATAGTATCTGTAGTAAATGAGCTTGCAATTTATTCTATAGTAAGTAGTTACATACTTTAATAAAGTGTCTCTCTTTTAAAAGTTGTGGTTTCGGAATGTCCTGTAGATACAGTAAATAAAGAAAAGACCCCACGCGATGGAATACCCGAGGACTTGCAAGTAATGTTCGCTGCTGAAATAAAGGTTCGGGGTACGGGACCGAAAACACAACTAAATCCTGTGTTTTATTGAGCCATGACGTTTTTTGCTCTATAAATCCTTTTAATGGATACTTCTGTGGGTATGTTGCAGTGACCATTTTACACCTGGTGACTTGCTTGCGTCTTTGCTGCCTGAGGCATAAAAACATTGAGGTTTTGTAATCTCCAGGTGAGAACTGATAGTGTTAGTCAACTGCAGTACCAGTGGAGCGGTGGTAATTTCAGTTACTACTACAATCGGTCGTCAATTCTAATGTGAGTCACGTCCATTTGGAGTAAAAGCCACTTTATTCAGCAGGTAATGATAGGTATTGTGTTATGTTGGAGAATAAAACGAACGGCCTTGTTGTGTTTTATTCCACGTAGGCATCGTGACTGCGGCAGCGTAATCGTCGCGGGTTCACTGTGTGCCGCAATATGAATTTGTACTCTTTTGTTCACAGTTTTTAATTCCACCGGTAAAATGTATTGTTCGTGGAACAAAAGTCTGTGGTGTCATTGTTGTTGGCCAAAGTTCATTTAAATTCCGTGCCCGTGAGAGGGAACAGTAGCAAATATGAATTCCTTTAGTCCTATTGTCAAACTGGTCTTGCTCGCTATGGAATAAAGCTTTTCAAAGCCACATTGTATTATACCTCTTGCGACGGTTGCGTTTAAATTCAGAACTATATTATAATGGCCCCTGAATTAATGTTAAAAGTATCTTATACAACAAAGGCACATAGGGGCGTTCGTAAACATTTCATTTTCGGCCGGCGTTCGCTGGTTATATTGTTTCAAAGCAAACAATACTTACTACAGTATCAGTAGTGTGAACTGTTGGATCCTGTACGAATTAAATGTAAAACCGACGAGAACCTTACATATCATGAAATAAAAATAACACATGGTTTTCGTTTGATATTTTTCACGACTTTGGAGTACCCAACTGAAGAGGGTGTAATGTAATGAAATGTAGAGTAAACTATAGCATCCTTTGCAGAAGCAAAAACCTTATTATTAAAATGTTAATCACAATCGAAACCAGATCTGTACGCTCCGGGTTTGATTAGGTCAGTTAAAACCGTCGCTGCAATAAATCACTTAAGGGGAATGCTATTTAATTAATGCAAAGCGGCTATTAGTATGATATAAGTAATTAAAGTAACAAATTAAGGGCTTCGTGCATTAATATTCGTAAACTTGCAACTTTCTTCATAATTTCCCAGAAGTGTCTGAAAATAATTAACGTGACTTATAGCTCGAGGAAGATGCTACTGAAAGTAGGTAACGAATCGTTAAATCTTGCTAGTTATGTAGTGTCTGAGAGAAAATAGTAGGCGTTTGCCAGTGGCGCCCAGCCAGCAACGTCGCCTTACGTCGCTCGGTTCAGGCGTTGCAACAAGTTATGGGACGCTTTTCGAAAGGATTTTAGTGAATTGAAGGTTTATAATGGAAATGAATAGTTTAATGTGAAATATAAATCGAGTTTGGAGGTCATTCCCTTATACTATGATGGATTATTGTATATATCTTGTATTATTGTATGATACTTTATGGGTTATAGTAAAACAATTAAACTTGGAATATTGACGTGGCACTTATCACCATTCGTTGTTGGTAGTTCATTGACATTCGGTAGTAAATCAATAATGATGATGATTTCACTGACGATAATATTGATTATCATTATAATACGACAGTGATGATTGATAACAAAAAGGCGATCAAATATATTTTTTTAAACTTATACTTTTACGTTAACGTTTTTAAAAAATATTGAAATAACCATAAGTCAAGTAAAACTCAATTACCGGATAAAAATCGGATTAAGTTACATTATTGTTACCTTTTTAAGTTGCGTCCCAAATATAAGCTACAAAATAATGGCAGTACGTTAAAGACTATATTTTTCGTTACTATTATGGGAAACCAATATTTATGAAGAGTATACTAATTTATGTTCTCTACTCTTAAGCAGACTAATGTTTATCTAGTTAATGACATAAATCTGCGACCTACAGTAAGAGTATAAGATTTGGAAGAATCTATTGAACGGAGTCTTAATCTGTTTTATGTTGAGAGGGTATCCACATAAAGCCTGAGGGGATTATTTCTATACAATATTCTCGTATATATTTCGTACTACGGTTAATACTAATCACAAGCGGTTTAGCGAATTCCCTATGGAAATGTTTGTTGAGATCGATAATATTTGATATTTGGAGATACGCGGGTGGTTCTCTTATTAATTTTATTTAATTAATGTGAATATGTCATCATTTTAACCGACTTCATTGGTATAAAGTTGGTAACGTTAATTGTTAAGATGTACGGAGTTGTAAGTTATAATTGTATGTAATTAAAATGGATAATCCAAAATATCTGAGACCCAGACTGACATTTCATGATCAAATTGATCGTGTGCTGTCTGAAGGAGTCA
>DWNR01001871.1:0-14138 GCA_018250455.1 Polygonus leo | reverse complement strand
CCATGGGCGGCAGTGGCCACTTACCATCAGGTGGACTGCATGCTCGTTTGCTACCTTTACACACTAAAAAAAAACTTGCCAATTTTTTTTGCTTATTTTAATAATATTCTTACTAACTGTTTACCAGTTAATGTAAATATCATTAAATGTTCACCAGTTCACCGTTTAGTTAACCGAAATATAGAACCTAATTATATGCTTCAGATAATTTATTGTTGTCAATGTTGTTGTACTTATATTTTGTGTTGATGATGTAAACTAACGGTAAATCTTTGAAGGTAAACCTGCTAAGTCGGTCGTTTAAATAGACAACTCTCCTCAAAAGGAAATTTGGATACTTGGGTACTCTTGTTTACTGTAGAATTTATAACACATTCTTGGTTTAGCTCTTGTGCGAGACACTTCTTGTGTGAGAATCTTTTTCTAGAGTAAGTAAGTAGTTCTATCTTGTAAAAACCTATTAAAGGCAATTTTCAAATCATTTCAGTATAAATTTAGTATGAATGAAGAAGTATTTTATTTTAATCTTATCAACTTAATCTTGATTGACGTAGATTACAATCCACTAACTTTTAATGAAAACTTGGATTCAGAGTACCAATTAAACTTGGAGAGACCCCATGTATTAACGTTCTGGAATTACCTCTGGAAGAAGTTTGTGTCAAATCTTGCATTTATCAAGTAGACAAGTACAAACTAGACTGTAGAGGACCACGAGTCTAGTTTATGTAAATGGAATCTTATCCTTTCGGGAGTAGTTCTGGTGGTGGAAAAGTGACGTAGACTTTTCACCATTGTAAAGGTAGTAGAATGCAGAGAGAGAACATATATCCTTCCGTAAGCATGAGGGTTCTAGCCGTTCGAAGATCCTCGTTGTTATAGAGTTGTTATAGAGGGTCGTTGATTATAGAGGCCTGATGTGGGAACTCGTCCTGAGTCATGTGATATGTCTCCATGTTATTCAAGCAACAGTAATTGCTCCACAGTAAAATACTGCCTTGCTCTATTGAGATCGCATAGCATTTTTAAGGATAACTCGATCTTAAATCTAAATTACAGCCATAATGTATTTTATTGATGATGCTTGAACCAATTAGGAGCGGAGAAGGTACCTTAGAACTATGAAAACTGGAATTTAAACTTAATCAATACTACAATAATGGTCGATGTTGTACATTCGGCAGTTTTTCATTTAATTAGTAGCACATAATAAGGCTCAATAAGACATTAATTTATTATTTGAGATGAATTACAGATGCGTATTTTTTTAAATGGTTAACTTAAAATACATTGCTCTGCCGATCCGCCTATTACTGTTCATTAAAATCGCTTAAGTAGTTTTGAAGATTAGTGGGCATTTTGATATATTAAGATCGACCCTACTTTTAAAGCTACAACAACTTGAATATAGAATATTGATAGCAGTTAATTAATCTAAACTGTGCTTCGACACTTCTGTAAAATAAAGTTATCATTCTGACTAAATCAAAAACATGACTTATGATAAACGGACACGAATCTATTTTATGAGTTTTCACCAAACCTTAAAATTACCTGTATCCAATAAATGAGAATATAAACCTACTATCATCCCATAAAACAAACCGATTCCCGTAACCCACTTTAGCCACTAATGGAGGTTGCCAAATACCATAAATTAAGGGAGCCAGGTAGAACGAATTAAATGAAACAATATCCGTAGGTTCGGTAGAATGTAGGAAGTATTGATCATGACGTTAAGGAAATGGACAAAGGAAGTAACAAATAAATAAATAAAATTAAAACGTGCTTTCTGGCTAAACTTACACCGTTAGTAATAAATACTGCCTTCCGGTTTTAAATTTTAGAATCTCTAGGATTTTTTTACTTTTATGGATATTTTTATGGAACTAGGGAAGACATTGCGAATCGATATATAGATTACTTTTACGCAATAGCTTATTACTCTTGTATTATATAAAACAGTTTGTAACGTAATTGAAATACAAGTAGCAAAATTAATTGCAACTTACCACCTGAATCAAATGTAAAAAATATTAATATTCTAGGATAACTCTAATTGAGTTATTTTAGAATATTTATGATGGACTTAATAAGTTTATTTATAATATCAGTATTCATTTCATATTATTAATATTTGTGTAGATAAAAATATTAAAAAACATGTCGTTTGCAAAAAAATATATGCACGTTAATTAATAATAAAAATTGCTATTGCTTATTTAAAAATATCTTATTGAAAACTTGAAAGATTATATTTCTCAAATAGCTACAGAGTTTAGTAGGCTTCTGTTATACCGTTAGCTACCTGTGTTCCTTTCTCCTACCTGATATTCCCTTCTTCGAGCATCATAATAAAAACAAATGGTACTTTAAATTTAATGGACTACTTAAGAGTTGCTTTACGTTGCGTCTGCCTACAAGCGGGATTACTTAGTTTTATTTTATCTTGTGTACGAAATAAAAAAGGAAAATGATACAACATGTAGCGTTGAGCAATTCATTTCACCTCAATCTTTCATAGATTACCTTCGCAGTATTCAGGAAATGTTACATTTTCCATTGTTACTTCACTCTTCTTTCATTTCTTTTTATAGAAACTTTCCCACCGATATCGGATTCCCTGATAATAAATTATCAAACGACATTGACGTGAACGGAGGTAACACCTACAGAACCGAGGATTTTTTGTAATGATCCGATGGTCTTAATTCTGCTTTTGACGGTTTGGTATCGATTTGAGTGGCAGTTTTTATTTTAAAGTGGGTTTGATTTGATGATTTAATATTAATTTAATTGGCTGTTAACGTAAACAATACACATTCAAATTAAATTAAAGAAGCTTTAAAAAGTGACCTATTTAAAAATATGAACGATTATGTTATAGGTTACATTACGAATATCTTGGAAGTTTATTTTTTATTATCTTATTGTAAATAGTAACAGGAACGAAGGTAATTACAAAATTTATTGCAGGATAAATTTTATGGCCATCAAGTTATAAAACAGTGTATCGGAGCAAACTTATGTTATTGAATAGTGGAAAATATTTACAATAGATATTTTACTTACATCGATAATTAACTAACTGACTAACTTTATGATTACTCCTAATTTCGTTAATACTCATCAGGGCAACTGTTATAAATAAAATAACTATATTTATTTACATTACAGAATTAACAGAAATTAAGTTAACTATTTAATATCCATACTTTCTTATCAGATAATTTTCAGATATCCATAATTTCTCGTTTCATGAGTTCACGAGTGAAACTCCAAAATAAATTCTATAAAAATGCCAATGACAAGAAATTTTAGTTATCTTAATAAATATATTTGTTTGATGCGATATGCGTGGAGAGGCGCGCGCACAGGGCGGCAGCGGCGACGGCAGCCGCGCGGCGAGGTGAGGGGTCTCCACTCCGCCATTCGGCATACGCTCAGCGGCGCCCTCGCCGTGCAGTCATTGCCTGGCCGTAAGGGGATGAGTGTTGTTTCGCGGCAGACCCGCGACTATCGCTTCGCTAACCTCACATACAGACTCGTTCTCGTTTCATGACGCCGACGTGACGTATACACACAAATCATGAAATTAAACCATCGGTTTTAATTATTTTTTATCAAGATTATCTCCGAACTTGACCTGTGATTGTTTGTCCGAACTGTCAGTGCGCGTGTTGTGCTTTATCGATAGTACCTATAACCTGTATGACTTCAAGGGCAAGGGAGACTATATCGTGTTGTTTTGATTGTGGTGTTGTTGAGCTATCCGACTGATGCTGGTCTCGTTGCTCTTGTAAATTCTAAGTGGGCGTATTCGAAAGTTTGAAAATCGATCGGGTGACGTGCGTGCGTGGGATTGCGTTTACGTAATCTTTGTTTACCTTGGGAATATGCACTGTGTTGACTGCCCGCTGTGATACATGTCATTTGTAACACCTTGACGATCATACTTACGGAGATATTGACAGATAGGTAAGTGGCATGAGCATAACTTATCACTAAACAAATTAGTGTTCGTACAGTAGTTGTACAATTTTGCTTGTTTCTGGTAACTTTGTGTTTGCTTTAAGATTTTCAAGCTCAGTTTTTGTGTATTGAGAAGGTAAATATTGCCTTTTATGTTTTCATCCATAATATGCTTTTGAGATTTTTGTCGTAGTCAAGTTTATAATTACAATTTTACATTTTTTTTAATTCAAATAAAATACGTTTAAATATGTCATAGGTGTAAAATTTAATGACGTAAATAATAGTATTTAATTCAAAAAGCAAATCCAAAACATAATAAATGAAAATTAATTAACTAGAAGCGGATTTGTCTAACGTATCCCTAATACGTATTTAATATGTATTGATATTGTTACTTGTTTTGTAAATAAGAAAAAAAACCTGATAAGTGCGAGTCGAACTCGCGCATGAAGGATTCCGTACCTTTATCTAGATAAACATATTACGGAACTCAGTCAATACCTAATAGGGTCCGTTTTTACTCTTTGGGTACAGAACCCTAATTATATTAAAATTATTATAGTTATTCGAAGCTTACTTGACGTGTACCGGTATTTCGGATGTATATAATCGGAATATGAAGGAAAATGATGTTTAAGCAGCTAGAAGTTCCTTAATATATCTAAGAAGCAGGGAAGAAGTATAAGAAGTAGAAACAATTTAACAATTCGTTCAATCGTGAAATAAATAACGTAAGAGCAGCTTGTAGAGCTTTCATACGCTTCATGGAATAGCTCGAACATAATATACCAGAAGTAATAATACGATGTATGAGGTACTTAGTTAATTTTGGTGTATTATTTAAAATAATAGAAAACAACAACTCCTAATAATGTATTTCCTCAAAATATTTTTTGGAAAAATAACCTTAATGTAATTATTTCGTTGTTGTGTAACAGTACGAGTATATACGAAATTTCACGTTATAGTTGAACGATCAGGAATGAGAAGTATGAGAAATGGTGTATTTTCCTGGTAAGAAATAAATTGCAGCTTTGGAGCCACGAACCCCATTATCCAACGGGTAAATTAACTGGTTTTGTTATGGGAACACGGCACAATAAAAACAGGTTTGCATGAGTTACTACCCGTGTCCGTGTGAGAAAGAACCAAAGGTAAAAAATACTTTCTCAGGTAACCATTTTACAAACTTAACGTTCCTTGAGATTTGTCTAAATTGTTACTAACGAAGGACGGATTTTTCGCAATAACTTAAAGTAAAACGCATATACATACATGTATATGTATAAATATATGTATAAAAATCTTAGTCACGATGTTTGTCCGGGCTAATTTCCGAAAATGCAGGATTGATTTTAATGAAATTACACACAGGTATGTAACGTTGTCCAACTTAGAATATAGCCTATATTTTATTAAGGCTGCCTGCTTGTTTCTTTATAAATACTTACATCTTGTGATATATCGATTTAAATAAATTACTCCTCTATCCCTAAATATATTTTTTTACCAATATACTTAACTAATTTTTAGTTACACTGTCAAAAATACCCTGATACATTAAAGTCAATATTGAAGGGACCTTTGAAAATACACGCAGAGTAAGGTGTAGAAGGGACAGGCCGTTCTTTCAGGGGAAGCATTCATATTACATGAGTGCCGGTCTGAGTTACAATGACGCCGCGATGAGGTCGTCAGACAGGCACAGCTTTTAGCTTTTCAAATACATGTACATATTTTTTACTTAGTAACTGCACTTGCTCACAAACCGTTACTAATACTACGCATATCTTTGTGTTATATTAGCCTTAGTTACGGTCCATTCGTTGTGAGATTAAAACGAAATAATTAAGTTTAAGGTAACAATGTTTTAGAATTCTGTGCAGACTGACTCAGAATTAATCTCATTGTATTTTATTCATTGTACGAGGAAAATTGTGTAAGAATTAAGCATGAATATATCTCTCTAGATACCTACCTTCCTACGGTGTCAAGAACTGAAACAACTTTCAAAGATAGCACTGTACCCTGGGGAAATTAAAATGAATTACGTGTATCGACTTACCTATTGTATATCACATATGTATATACGCTTATTTTACGTATACCATTATATTTTGCCTATGCTTACAAGGTGGTAGAACTCGTTTAGTTCGACCGGGGACGTACCATCGTCACCCTCATAATCCTCCGTGAAGCAATTTATTGTGTTTTGGTTTGGAGAGGCGCGGTTGCCGGCTACACTTACAAACGAGGCGAACATCTTAGTCCTCAAGGGTAGTAACGCATCTGTGATCAACCTTGGGTCAATTGTACTTGGAGATGACTGCTAATGTCCATGGGCGGCAGCGACCACTTACCATCAGGTTGACTGCATGCTCGTTTGCTACATTTACACATAAAAATATATATACATAAGGTCGACAAATTTGTTTGTGTAAAAAGCGTTCATGGGATTACATCATCGACGTCATGTTTACAGGCGTGTTGAGTGATTTAACTCTTTAACAGGCAGTTGCTCACTAAAGTAGTGAAGAGCAAAGCTTTATTTGTAAACATACCCAGTGGAAACGTGAGCACATTGAGGAATGAGTCAGAATGATGCCATCACTTCACTCCGCGTTACATAGCAGGCTATTCACAATGTGCGCATTAATTTGAAAAACGCGGTTTTGTGCGAACGTAATTCTTATTTTATAATCGAAATTGCGTTATAATGTAATGTACTTCCTGGTGTATAATGTAGCATTTCACGTTCAACTTCAAAGAGCTTCCCGTAGGTTTATTAGTAGTATCCTGGCTAATGTGCGTTGAATGCTAAAACTACTTACGTCCCGCATTACTACTCTCCGGAGATCATCCTACATCCTGCTAGCCTACGTGTGCGTTTCAAAACTTCAGGAAATGTACTTCGCGTGGAAACTTTGGCGTATATAATATTATTGTCTTCGTACAACAAGCAACTTTTCATAATTAAAATGTACATATTAAAAGAAATATTTTGACCGAATAAAGCAAACCCTGTAACCGGCTTTTAAATTATAAGCATAAAACCTAATTTATGACAATTTATGTATATTTCCTTGCAATTCATTATGTCCTTTCTTGCTCATATGATTTCTTACGTAACGTGGATAAATAACTTATTTTTGAAAATGTATACTTTTAAGTCAACTTAATAACTCATGTAATATTATTCACATTATCCATTTATTCTTTTAAATCAGTTTTGTACTCCTGGTTGGTATTTACAGAAATAGTATAATAAGAAAATGATCTCATGTAGGTACATAACTTTTACTATGTTATTATTTATTGTATGCGGTCTTCCCACGCGACAAATACCTAAACATAAAACAAAACTCCAATTCAAATACATTAATTAATTACTTAGCGCACGCGTTGATTAAAATGGAGCTAAAGAATCTGTCGTAGATTATGTAAAATATATTAGCTTATTTGACAAGTTATTTTTTAAGCATAGTATGTACAGTTTGTACAGTACTCAATATTAAAGTTTAAAACAAGAATAAATAGCGTTGGACTGTCGTATTTGAATCGTTTACGAAGATATTTAAATTAACTTTTTCTTTATGCTTCTTTGTAGCAAAGGAGACGGCACCGCGTTAGACACAATAAGCAAAAACTTTGCGTTGCAACTACAGTACTTCGTTTAAACTGCCGACATTCTATGCAATAGGTTAAACTGAAAGTCGGTGCATTAAGCCAGCCATGTCTGTATCCTTTGCCTGGATTTTCCGTTTGCCAGTTATTTTCTTGTACTTCTATTTACATAATCCTTTTGGTTCCCAAAGACATCTAGTTAATTGAAACGAGGTTTGCGTTAAAGAGTTATCTTCGATTAATGTGATAATTTAGATAACTCTGTCTCATACAATACATAGGTAATTCCTTAAATTTCAAGACCCTTAACAACATAACATGTGAAGTTCAATTTACGTACGTAAGATTACTATATACGTCATTTTACACTTGAAAACTTTTTACACATTTTACATATGAAACTGAAACTTTATAACAGATAAATTGAAGACTAATCTTATTTAATGTTTCGAATATTTAAACCCAACAGTATATAAATGAAATGAAATGAATAAATGTTGTCTGTTTATTTTGGCTGAAGCAATGATTATATTTGGCTTATTTGCATGTTATGAAAAACATAAATGTTTGTCTAGATACTTCTACATCACCATTTGACGACTACTGCTGTTGATGGCGTCTATGAAATATATTTATACCTAATATTTTTTACTTCAAAATTATATAGGATATAGCACGCCTAATTTACTTACTAACAGTATAAGTACACGTTTGAATAGTTCAAGTTCAGTGCAGTTCACGGCTCTCGTGGACTTACGACGTTAATGAGAATAGGTCAAAGATTAATTAGTTTTCACGCGACTTCATTCTCTTAATGCCAGGTTTCTCTATACAAACGGGGTCGAGGCTAGACTGATTACTTTCATTAATGCATGACTTGGCTGGATCAGACGCGGAGGTGGAATAGCTTTAGTGTTATGTTGCGGTAATGCGATCCGAATGAATGAAAATTACTCTATTACTCTATTTTGCGTTTTCTCTGCAAAAAAGTTACTGCTGAATAGATCGCGGATATCGATGAATCGATATTTTCAGTACGCGTGTTTGTTTACTCGTTGCTTTTATTACTATTAGTCCTCGTTTGTTATTTGTATAGTAATAAATAAGATTGGCCAAGTTCGAGTCAGACTCACACACGAAGGGATCCGTACTATCAGTTTTCGTTGTGACCTTTTGGAATGTAGTTATACGCAGTTTCAGAAATAACGCTAAAAATAACAGTTCATTATTACTTAGGGACTTATGTAAATTTTTAACTTTTGAAAATTTTTAGGATTTGTTGACATAGCGGCTGTAGAAATGCACAATCTGACAATTTTACGTATCTATCTATTAGTAAAAGGTCCCGTTAACACCTTTTCAGTACGGAACCTTAAAAAATCTTATACGTAAATAGCATTTGTAATACCTCATAAGTAAAATGTTATTGGCGCATCTGCATTAATGTATTTAAGTAGACAGACCGGAACTGGCGAGTGCAACCAACCGACAACTCCTCAAGGTCGCCCACGCCTCTATTATTTATCCAAATGACAATAAAAACTTATTTCACAGCCATAAGTAAATGTATGATTGGTTATTTTGTTTTTATCGTGCACGTGGCACAAGAATGTTAGGCACCTCATAGCATTTTATTTACCAAATTGGTATGATTCCTAATAAATAACCTACTTTTGCTGATGATTGCTAGATGTTGTGTAGTTCAACCGGGGAGGTACCACCGCCACCCTCATAATCCTCCGTGAGGCAATTCTTGTGTCCGTGAAACAAACATACGAGGCGAACATCTTAGTCTTCAGGGGTAGAAACGCATCTGTGATCAAACTTATGGATGATGTGACTACTTACCAAAATGTAGACTGCATGCTCGTATGTTCCCTTATACGATAAATAAATAAAAAAAACGTTCCCAATTGGATTGCTGTTAATTTATTATATTAAAGTGATTATGTTTTATCATACATTTGATAGATTTAAAATGTGAAAAACAATAAAATATTATACTATTATTCAAAATAAGAAAAAGTAGCTAACTTATTCATTTATTCCTAATTAATTATTCTATGGTATAAAGCCATTACTATGAGTAAAGCTATAAATGATTACATAATCCATAGATCCTATTATATAATATTATGAATTTCTTATTTAATTCTGATTTCTTAAGTGGTTATATAATTTACGCTTTCTCCACTAATTTTTTTAGCAATTTTTCTGTTTTTGGCAATAAATTTATATTTTCCATTTAGAATTATCGTACCCATTATTATAAAGATTTATTTTTGCAGTTATAATAGAATGTGGGCATATGTATTTTCTAGCGTAGTATTGTCAAATTAAATTCCATATTTTGTAAATCGTGCACTTATAACAATGTCTCAAGTCTTCATTTTATAAATAAGGAAGTATCTGTTAAACAAAACCTTCATGTGATCTTTTTGTCGTCGTTTGAAATTGCGGCTGAAACGAACCATGACAAATAACGGTTCTAGTTCCTCGATGCAACTTTATTATGGAAAATAGAATCAGTCTGTCATGGCTCATCAACGGATTCTTCCTAAGTGACCACTCATTGTATCGGATCCAGATGGAAAAGATTAATAGTCGGACGCGTGATCATACGAAAATATGGACTAGAATTAGAATTGATACTATATTTGTATTGCAAATCAATAGAAGAGACCTTCATCTCAGATTTATGTTCAATTAAGGCCATAGTACGTGTATGTATAGTCACCGAAGATTCTATTTAACATAGATTGGTATCTGTATATTTTTTATGACGAAATGATTTCAAATTGTGTTGAAGTAAAATGTTAAATTGGATTTTAGCAAGCCATCGCGTGACTAGTGTCGATCGCAACAAGATTTCTCCGTACAACTTACGAAAAAATAATAACATGGTTTCTAATCACAGACATTACGTTATGAAAAAGTAAAGAAATATTCTTGTTTTCTGTAAGTTCGGGCTTTTTTTTTGGAGAAAATGCCAATCTGACATGCGATTCGACCACAGTTATAATCTTTTCGTGCCACTTCGTTTCGTAGTGCTGATTAAGGTTAAGATAACAGGCTGGTGCTATGTTACCAGATTTTATATATTTGAAATTTCCTTTAAAGCAAGTAGAACACGTACTAGCTTTTACATTTACATTTTATCTTGTTTCATCGATATTTATAGATTTGTAAACGTTTAGGATGTCATAATTTACATAACAATCGTAAAGACTGACGCAAGCGTAATGCTCTTTGAGACTGTTATAATTATTCCATTGCCTCATATACATATGATCACTAATTTATTATCATGACAACTTGAAAAGTGATCTCAGAAGGATTTACATGATTAAGGGATGTGCTTTTTGCCAAAGCGAATTGGTAGATAGAGATATGATAATCTCTTACGTGCATAGGTTTCCACACGATGTTTTCTTTCATCGAAAAGCAGTTGATAATTATATTTTTATTACACCCATAATTTTAATTCATCAAAGTTGCGTGCCTATAATTCGATCCCGAACCCCGGACCCGGGGTGGGAGGTTGACTTAATTATACTTACTTTTACTCTTACAAATCATTTAAAAAATAATATTATAAGATATTCATAACCAAGACAGTCCTCAAATTTTGCTTAATAAAAAATACGTTTGCCAATAACAATAAAATGTATAACAATTTAATGAAAGCAGAACTACAGTAAACCTTGACTCGTCTTTACGCATAATTGGGTCAAGTACTGCATTTCGACTATTGTTTTAAAATAAGGCGGTGGCCCAATAAGAACAACTGGTAAGTTCGAATCCAGTTAAGCGGCATTCAGAGCGCGGTGTATCGAGTATCTTGCTGGTGAATGGCGAAGCGCCCCACATTTCACGCCGCAGCCAAACTCTCGCGATCATCTTCGATCGAGATATGTTCGATGTGTGCTCACGTTAAAAAATATACATATATCCACACATGCAACTGTAATTAGTTCAGCCGTTTCCAAGATTATTCATAACGAACGGTTACAGTAAAAAAATATATGGGTTTATATTTCATCACTTTCAAATGCTGAAACTGATGTTAATTTTAAATCACAGAATAAAATATGATTGAAGGATTATTTTAATAGAACAAGAATAATTAAAGTATTTTTGCAATTTTAGCGACGATGTTGTTTAATTAAAATACATAAGATACAATAAACAATCAGTTAATTCTAGGTACGCCAGGCCATTACTGTTTGTATTTATCATTATAGTGCCAGATCATCTGGAAATACAAATATTATTGAAACCACTAATATAATATAACTTTACTTTTGAATCCTCAACGAACGATATATTACTTCCGAAATAGGAACTGATGCCATAGGAATAAAATGTTATTTCCTGACGCAGGCATTTAATTCAATTAATCGTATCCCCAGCGGCCCTCAATTTGATTATAAATCCTATGCCGCAGAGTGTCAGCTGGATTAACGGAATAAATTTACGAACATCTCATTAATCAAAATTGGCTGGACTCTACCTGTGGTAATATTTGGCTACTCATGCGTTATTGTCGTTGCCCTGAAATTATCATTTGCTGCGGATAACCGTATAGGTATTATAACCTGATAATAGATAATTATTATGAAAGGGAAAATTTCATTAATGCATTAATCACTTGACAAACAAAGAAATAATTCTTATATTACAACACTAGAAAAAAGTGCTGCCTACGTGATCAATACTGATCAAACGGAGTCATAAATTTCTTTAAAAGTATAAATTACATTGTTACATTTAGATCTCATCGGTCATAAATGATAATATGAAATATTGTTAAAATTATACATGCTCTTTTGGTTCAAAAATGAATTGTGGTTTACTGTGAAATTTCGAAAATTATGTACCTATACACGTAAGTAAATAGCGGTTGAGGTATTTTGATGAACAATGGTGTAGTTATATAGACATACATATGGGTGTGAAACTAACAACTTTGGGAGACAGTGTTGCTATTAAAATTCATGTTCGTCGACTAAATATATCGGTTTATCAGCGGTAAACATTAAACACATCCGCCAGATTAGGGATGTTCCATGTCTTTAAAGTTGAAGATAATGTTTGAAATCTAAGATTTTTTTTATAATACGACTTTGTCTATTCTATAAGTACTTCTTATATTTACAGTATACAAAAACAGTATTTTGATATGGTAGCCGGTTTTGTTGCCAAAGTAGCAAACTCGATGGTCTTAGATTTGGACACCTGAAAATGTTGAAAGAGGCGTTATTTTTAAGTATATAATAGTTATATCAATTAACAGTGGGCAATAACAAATAAAATAAGCTTTTATAAACGGTTAATAATAAATAATTGATTAAACATTCGAAAATTTTAGTCACATTAACTATAGAATTTGGATAACACGAATAAATAAAATAACTTCATAGTGTATAGTTTGTTTCAAGTCAAGTACACATTTATTTTGTTCCATTTTCGTAACTATATGGGTTTCCTAACTACATTCTACAGTTGCTCAAGTTAGTTTCTATAAAACGGATGTAAGATGTCAAGTGTTGAGTGTGTTATTTGATTTACTATAGTATTATGATATCGTTGATCAATAAAGGAACTTCTAAATGTTCAACTTGCCCGAAAAGTCAACTTCTCTTTTTCTTTTTGTTCTATTTTTGTAACTATAGGGCTTCTTCCACACAATAAATGTAATGTAAAATTGGCCAGGTGGTAGAACTCATTTTGTTCGATCAGGGAGTTACCACCGCCACCTTCATAATCCTCCGTGAAGCAATTGTTGTGTTTCGGTTTGGAGAGGCGTGATTGCCGGCTATACTTATATACGAGGCCAACATCTTACTCCTCAGGGGTAGCAACGCATCTATGACCACATTCAGGTATGATTCAATCGTACTTGGGGATGATTAATGATGTCCATGGGCGGCAGTGACCACTTACCATCAGGTAGACTGCATGCTCGTTTGCTGCCTTTATGCGATAATATACAGAAATATTACTTTTATTCCAATACTCAAGGAGCACAGCCCATCCCTAGTCCACAGTAGCAAGTACGCGACTGCGGCGACGTTTCCAAGTTTGCACAACGCCAGATGTGCTGTGACTCAGCCGAGTAGGTGTCGCCGTCTTACACTGATTGGCCTACAAACTCTCTCTATTGTTACTAATAACCAGATTTACATTCTCCAATTGCTCAAGTTAGGTTCTGTAAAGCAGATGTTAGATGTAAAGTGTTGAGTGTGTTATTTGATTGTAAACTATAATATTATGACGTTTTAGATAAATAAAAGAACTTCAGAATGTTAAACTTGGCCGAAAAGTAAGCTTTGTGCATTTTGTTACATTTTTGTAACTATAGGGCATATTTGATTTAATACACAATTATGACAACATAGATGAAATAACTTCAGAATGCAATGAAGTCATTAATTTTGTTTCTTTTGCATAAGTACGTAGCGACGTAATATGAAGACTTATGTAAATATATCATGCATTTAAATATTTGAGCGTAATGAGTTTTTTAGATACTTAAT
>DWNR01001870.1:0-14139 GCA_018250455.1 Polygonus leo | reverse complement strand
GGAGATAAAGTATGTAACTGTAGTTACAAGTTTGTATTATATTTGAGGGAGAATTATGCTGCAATTTGCTCGTTAAATGATAATTTAAGTACTTGGGTTAATAAATTAACAATAATATAACATTATTCCTTTTTATCTTTGAATACATATTTGGATGCTAACTGGTACGCCAGTCCAATAGTGAGTGCAGACACCACCGTTCCCTGTGCAGCCACTCTGAGTTGCATCAGGAACACACTGGTGCTCATTTCGCCTCTTGTTTTAAATTTATAAGCGCCAAAACCACATACTCCTATTAGTCCCAAAATACCTGTAAATTAAAAATATAGTGTTAATATAATAAAGTGAATACATGTGGAAGAAGCTAAGCAAGTATGCCAGAGCAGAGTGCCAAATGGCACACCGTTTGGCACTTGATATGCTCTGCCTACCCTGTTAGGGATTTGGCTTGAAGATGTGAGTGTGTGAATACATAGAAATCTTGATATTTTTAGAGCATTCTAATTTCCATTTGTTATTTCTGGTTTAGGAAAAATAATGATTATTTAAATTCATTATCTAAATTTTTTACAGTAATATTAAACCCAGTATCTTGATAAAAGACAGAGGAACTACTGGTACTACCTGTAATTATGTATGTAAATATAAATAGAAATAGTTATATATCTATGGAGTTAATTGTATACAACAACATTTATGATTAGATTTATATAGCATAGTTTACACTTTAAATCAATCTTGCTCTCTACAATAGTCTAGTTTCTAGTATCAAGTTTCAAGCATAGTAGTAGTCTAGTTTGGATTAGTTTCAATCTTGATTGAATGATTTTTCTCAATATTATGAGAAGTATATGAAACAAATTGAGACGTTTTCACCATACAAGTACAAATTATTTATTTTACTTAAAAAGGGTTTTTTGGATTGTTTTTTTTATTTTGTGTATCATAACTTACCAATTATCATAAAAGGGGAGTCCTTAGACTTCCTTGCAAACCTCTCTGCCTGAGACTCACTTTTGTATTCGAAAATGGGGTTGGATTGAGACATTTTGAGATTCTAAGAACCTGTAAGAAAATGTTAAATTTACTTGTGTTACAACAGTAATAGTCCAAGAGTCCAGGACCGCCAGACCTTCGTCATTTTATAAAAGCTGAAAATTTTTGGAAGACCCTAACACAGGTAAGAACAATCAGCAAATTTGGAATTTGGGTTGTGGTTACTTCTCCAGTTAATCGGCAGTAAAGGTCTATAAAAAAGTACCTGAAATTCATTAAAGTACAAAGCTCAATTTTTTTTATATTTTCTTCATAATAACATTAGAAAACATGTCATCCATTGACAGACACTTATTACGGTTGCAACCCACTGCCAGACACCCCAAAACTAAAAAAATTATGACTATACTTTCGTTATAGTATAAAAGCTGAACTTCATATATGTTACTCGGGGACCTATAAAAAATGCTACCTCCATCGCCGGATAGTTTTAATGGTTTCTTCATATTGCAAGACACATTGAAATCTGCTGTAGGTAACTGCAAGAGTAACCACAACCTAAGTTCCACACTTGCTGATCATTCTTACCTATGTTAGAGACACCCATAGAAAAACTTTCAGTTTTATAAAATTACGAAGGTCTGGCGGTCCTTGGCTCTTACCCAATAAGTACAGATGCATGCTTGCAGAATCATTATAAGATTTCATTAACTCTTCATTTACATTCCAATGAGTTATATCACATATTCACAGAGGAGAACCCAATTAATGAAAAAAAAATATTACAATAGACATTTTTTTTATATAATTTCACTATAAGTATCTTTAGTTAGGTACAATGATATATTAGTGTGTTAGTCATGTGGAAACTTTAGCGCCCTTATGTCAATATATTTGGAAAATTTTCCATGTTCCATGTTACTTAACATTACTATGAATCATTTTGAAGAACATACACTATTTAATACCAATCACATGCTCTCTGCTCTGTTAGACAGTAATGATTTTCATTTTCCATTTCCCTAATGCCAACTGCGAGGTTTTTGATGTAGATATGACGTTCAATCCGCCAAGGGCAAGGTCAAACAAAATTTTAAAACATGGGGCACAGCATTAATAGGTTATTCATAGCCCAAATCACAAAATATGTTACGCAGTTATTAATGCGACATACCCCGAGGGATTTCATACGTATATTATACACATTCTTAGTCATAATTAAAAAAACATGAAATATGAATCACATTTATTTAATGACTCGTTGATTTAAAAATTATGAAGTACATATAACTAGAATAAAATTATTGTATTATATTTTCTACTTACTAGCAGGCCAATTCAAAAAATGGGTAATTATGTAATTTTCAAGTTTTTCATAACATTGCATCACAAATCCATTTTACTGTCTTTTTGTCAATGCAGTCTAAGCCCAATCTGACAATAATATGACATTGACAATATTACAATGACATGCTTGAGTATAAATATTTTTAATCTGTGTTATGGTCGCTGAAGGACTACGACGAAGGAACTTTCATGCTACGTATGCAATTGTGAAAATTCGTTATACCTAACGATAGTTCTAAAGTGTCTTCTGGTAGAATTAACATCATCTTTTAAACATTTTATATGACATACTTTAGTATTATAATTCGCTGTAATCCTCCAGAGGTGTCGAGGGATATACATTTTGTAGTGATGCCTTAATGTAATGATGGCTAATTTCATCATTGTTCTAGAATTTGTGTGACTACTCTTGTATTGTATCCCTTTGGTCCTTATAAAAATACTTTACAGATAGAATGAAATTAATTAAATTTGTATTGCAATTATTTTAATTACAGAAATTTATATTTTTGACGTATTTGGGTAATTTTGCTAAATTTTGTTTGTTCAAATTTTCTTGTGGACTCAGCCGGGAAAGAAATCCTGGGCTAGAATAGGAAGGATGGGCTCATACCGTCCATCCGCCTTCAGTGGAACTTGAGATGGCCTAAGCCATCTCTTTGCAACAAAGGGTTTGCGGCTAATCTCATAGTTATCTATGTATGGCTAATCTAAGGGCACCTCCTGTGAGATTCGGGTCTGTTCTGAAGATTATGTGTTATTAACGAGTGTACTGTAGATTAATAAGGATTAATATAACAATGCATCTTTTTTAATAATCCGAAAATGAATGAATAAAAGATGTGAAACGTAGAAATTGTTCTGTAAAGAAAATAAGAATATCAAAACAGCACAAAGCAAAGAAAGAACTGATCTTTCTTATTAGGATGCGTGATAATTTAAATATACTAGAAATATCTAGAATCTATAAAACGCCAGGGTCTTATATATGGCCAATTAGGTATAACTAGCTGACCCGGCAAACGTTGTTCTGCCATATAAAATATTTCTGAATTTCCCGTAGGAATGAACGTATTTCCCGCAGTAAAAAGTGTTCTAAATGTTGACCAGGCTTAGTATCTATACTCCAAAAAAGTTTCTATCGAATCCGTCCAGTAGTTTCGGAGATTAGCCTGAACAAACAGATTTATTTTACTGCTTATTATATGTATTGATTAGTCTTTTTCAGTAACTGAACAGATCCGTGTCTGTAATCATAAATTGTTACGATAAACACAAGTGGTGTTATTTACTTAGGTTCAAAATAATACCTGAACTTAAATAATTTTTTGCATACTTTACCTACATTTTTTTTCGAATTGTGTAGTTGCTGTTTACCCTACTGGCCTTTATAGCTTTACCGTGTGTTTTATGGCAAGCCAACTGCCAACTAAGGGCTTAGTCGGGACAGAAGACATGGGCGTGAAGGGAACGGGTGAACTCGTACTTCGGCTATTCGCGTCCATATGGCTCCATTTCCGTCTTCAGTAGGACCTGAGCTGGCTATTGCCAACCCTTTCTAACTAAGGGATTGCGTTTTGATCTAAGGGCACGCATAATTTACGTATGAAATACGTTATAATGGTTTTTGATGTGCAAATTACCTTTCTGAGTTCTTCAATAATTTTAATAACGTGCTAGAAAATAGATGCTTAAATAAAATGCGTAATAAATAGCTAAATAAAAAAATATATTTCGTAATATAAATTGATCCCATAAATAATATTAAAAATATATTAAATAAGAAAATATATAAAATATGAAAGGCCTTAATTACAATTAATTAGGTGACTAAAATTAATTTTTGTACAGTCTTTCAAGGAATTGTTTCATAACTACATTTAATGTTGTAAAAATAAGTTATATTTTTACCGTGAGCGGCTTTTGACTTGTGGACCTTATTAAATAGTAACACATGATATAAACCGGTCTATACGTAGGACATATACAAGCATGATTAGATCTTCAAGAATGTATGAAATAAATGCCCCATTCTAAATTATGGGCTTCACTTATTTTATCCACTTCCAATTTTATAATTATGTACACTATAACTTATATTGCAAAAACAATACACTTATTGTCTATGAGTAAAAGCGACGAATCTCCGATAATATGCTTTCATAACTAGACTCATCGATTATGATAAATCTTTTAGCTCGTCTGCTGAAGTAATAGATATCACCAGTGTAAATATCAAACCATAGTGCATGAATGTGCAAGTCGTGTTTTTCCAAACGTTTTTTCAGCATTCCGTATGATGCTACATTTTGAAGTTGTTGCAGAGTGTTCACCTAAAAATTGATTTAGTTGTTAGATATCATAATCAATTTCAAACAATTACAATTTCATTAAATAGTATTATGTACCTGAGATAATTTGTCTTCTATACTAAATTTATTATCCGGATCTATGTATGCTACGAATTTACGTTGTGGAGTTTCACCTATGAACAACATGGGCTTTTTAAAATCGCCATTCATTTCTAAGAATTTGTCAAGACTCGTCTGTCCATGAGTACATAACCATGATTTTAATGGTGATATACGTCTCTGTTCCTGTAACACAGTAAAAATGTTAGTTTTTTTGTGTAGTAAAAATTATCTTAGCATATGTACAATGAAATATTTAATTGGATATTTACTTTATTAGACTCCTCTTTACTTTTCAATTTGTAAAGGAGATTCATAGCTTTACAATCACTGTGGCCACAAACGATTACATGTTTTATATCGTTTATTACACAACTAAGTTCTAGTCCTGCTGGTTCACAACTAGTCATTTCATCAATAAAGTGTTGAGAATGAGGTATCAGGTTGCCGGCATTTCGAACTGTAAAAAATAAGTTGGTAAATCATAGAAGAGTATATCGACTAAATCAAAATATAAGGTTTACGTCTACTTGATTCACTATGTTATTTACCAACAAACATGTCTCCTACTGATGTTTCTGTAAACCTTGTTGGAATCATTCTGCTGTCCATACAAGTGTAGAAAACTGCTTTCGGCTGTATTTTTTGGAAAATAATAACAATTCAGTTAGGGAATAAATGAGATTCATAGTAAGATTTAAGATCTTTACAAAGAAATATAATAGGTCCTTGCACAACAAATCGTTTATTTTTTATTTTCAAAATACAACAAGTATTGGATCATCTATTTGTTTATATGTTACGGTGTGTAATTGTATGTATCATTTAATTACCTATTAAACATTTAAGTTAAATATTAAATTAATTTAAATAAAAAACACTTCTAGTATTTTTCTATCTTTGTTCTCGATTACAATTTAATATATTTTTATACAGGTAACATTTAGTTGGTAAAATAAGAAGGCACTGTCAAAAATTGTAAAATGACAGTAAAAGTTCAGATGTCAAAGTCAATATTCATTATTATTACTTTGTTACAACAATAGTTTTGTACATTTAACGAATATACGGTATATGCGAGCTCAAAGAGTATATTTTTAGATAACACAAAGACTGTTTAATGAAATTACAATAGTCACAATCGCAAACTTCATTGAGGTGTAAAGTACAAGGTTAGTATTGTTGCGTTATAAATCACTCACCACTGGGTTGTCTTTTACTTCTTGAAATTGTTTGACCATACGCGCACGGTCGAGTACTCTGTATCTCATAATACCTCGTAAAATTCTCTCCATGACACTTTCGAGTGCTGACCGAGTTTGTGTAGCTTTAGCTTATTTACGATACAAAATTAGCTTGTAAGCGTGCATGTGTAGTGTGATTTTGACATTTGTGACCTTCATTAGCTGCGCTTATCGCGGCCGCCTCGACTCCAATTAATCGGAGTAGAATTAGCATACTCTCGTACATATTGCCAAGGAAGATACTCATTAAAATTTGTCACTCATATCTGTTGATTAGTGAAAAAATTCTAATCTCTGTTCTAATCTGATAAAGTTAAGTGTTTAATATGATAGGGTTTACATTCCTGTTAATATTTTAAGTATTGTCTATATAATATATTTAAAGGATTATTATTTAATCAAGCCAAAAAAAGGGCCAACAGTATAAACATGCAGCAATGTTTATATTGTTGGCCTTTTTTTTGTGGTAAACCCAAGTGAAGCACTTAAACCCTATGTATTTAAATGACAGTTTAAATAAATGAAATGTTCCCTAAGATTCATTTAGCATGTTTCGTTTACATTATTTTTACAACAAATTAATTTAATTTTTTTATAAATCAAATCCCTTTAGATGAATGCAGAAAGTGTAATTGGTGATGGAACAAAAATGGAACCAGCTACTGCAACACTACCGGTTAATCACCGATTTGTGGAGCCTCAGAAAGCAGTTAAGACAATAACCGACATGGCTATCTGGGAGAAATCCGAGGCCTATATGGAATACACTGGATTTATAGCAACACTAAATGAAGCCATCAAAGCCAAGCCACTCTCAGTAGACTGCAAAATATCAGAAAATGTTACAAAGACAATGAATCTTTTAGATAAAATTGACAAAATGATTGATGAGTTCCCACCTATTGAGCAGCCTCAAAGATTCGGTAACACTGCCTTCAGGGATTGGTTAATTAAAGTTAAGTCAAGTTCAACAGCACTTTTACAAGAAGCCTTGGATCCAAATTTGCATTTAGCTATACCAGAGATCAAAGTTTACTTGGAGGAGAGCTTTGGGAATGCAACTAGAATTGATTATGGAACAGGGCATGAGATGGCATTCATCATGTTCCTTTGTTGTCTTTACAAAATAGGTTCGCTACAAATAGAGGATAATGTAGCGACAGTGTTCTTGATATTCAATAAATATTTAAATATTGCTAGGAAGTTACAACAGACATACAGAATGGAGCCAGCAGGCAGTCATGGAGTGTGGAGCTTAGATGACTACCAGTTTGTACCATTCATTTGGGGAAGTTCCCAACTCATTGATCAACCAAGAATATATCCACCTGCAAAGTTTTTAGAAGACGAAATTATTGATAAGTATTCTAATGAGTACATGTTCCTATCATGCATAAAATATATAAAAGAGGTAAAAAAAGGTCCTTTTGCAGAGCATTCAAACCAGCTATGGAGTATAAGCGCAGTTGGATCATGGTCAAAAATAAACCAAGGTCTAATCAAAATGTACAAAAAGGAAGTGTTGGCTAAATTCCCAGTTGTCCAACATGTTTATTTTGGATCTCTTTTCCCTATTCGCAGATTTCCTCTTCATCGCTGATTGTTTATTGAAGACTGCAGTGTAACTCCATCCCTCTCTGCTATGTAACAGTTTGGCAGATAACTCTTTTATTTATGAAGGAAAAAATTAAGTCCTCAAAGGACATACCTTAGGTGATTTCTGTTTGTGACTATTTCACGTGTGAAAGAGTATATAAAAAGCTTGCTTTTCTTAATTAAACTGAGTTGCCTAAAGTTTATTGGTTGATTGTCTTGAATTCTCAATCAAGAATAGCAATATACATCTGATTGATTTTTAATAAAAAGAAAAATGTGGTTTTTTTGCCATCAACTGATAGTTTGGAATGTAACCAATTGGAATGTTAAATTATGTATAGTTTATTAAATATTTGTACATATTTTCTCAAAACAGTTATACTACTACTAGAGGGCATTGAACCAAAGTATATTTTTAAAAATTGTTTCAAGAAATGAAATTTGAGGTCCTAACATGAATGTCCTTAAATATGACCACATAAACATTACAATCTATATATACATATATTCAATTTATATATATTTATATTTAATTTATATATATATATATTGAGTCCAGGTCAACACTTTAGTCCTTTTTCAATATTGAAAGCATCTAAAAACATCATAAAGATTATCTTTTTTGGCAAGTCAAAGTAAAAAAGTAATTATGAATGGTTACAAAATTTCTCATTACCAATATACATAATGTATGATTGTGTGAATTTATGAATTAGATCCCGCTTTTAAGCTGTAAATTTCTTCATGATTTTTTATGTCTAGTACTATTTTTTGATTGCTGTCATAAATAGATTTTATGGAATTTAATGTAAAATTTACCAACAATATTAATTTAGTTGCTGTGAACTGTTACTGTAATTTGTGTTTTGATGTTTGTCCTTTATAAAATAAATGTTTAAGTGTCATAACTTACCAATTGTATGAATACGATAAGTATTAAAAAGAATGCAGCAAAACAAGCATTTTAAAAAATATTTGCTGTGTTTTCAAAAATTGAAATGTGATATTAACTCTATGAAGTAGTATTATTAAAATAATATGATCATGGTTTAAGATATAAATAAAAATGCTGCTTTTTTCTATCCTATATATTTATTGCTCATTTCCTAAAATTTTATAAGTCTATTAGCTTTTTATTTTATGTAGCACATTTAAATACACCTATTGCACTAGTCATTTGTTATGGTTCAATTTATATATTTGAAAAAAGCTTCGTCTGAAAAGTATTTATAGTAAGATTTGTTAACCTTGATTACTGTGTAATATATAAATAAAAATAAATATGTGTACTTAACACTTCTAACAAAACTAAGTAATTTCTTATTTTAACCTAACACTTTAGTTACACTTAATTACACACAAATGTTTCAAAGTAAACAATTTTTGAATTTGTAGGTACACTTTATTAATACAATTTATGTACATTCTATTATTTTTGTGTATTTTAATTTACATAGTATAAATTATTTGTTATCTCAAGACCAATGAAGTAATATTGTTCTCAACCTTTAATGGACTATTGAACCAGATTGAATATTACGATAAAAAGTAGCATTGTCATTATTCATAAATAAAGTATGGACTTTAAAAGGTTTTTTTCTATTACCCTGGCATATAGAATTTGACAAAATTTACAATTGGCTGTTTGATTTATTTCCTTTTTATTATCAAAATATTTAATTACTATTAACTTTAGCGAATAAGTATTTATTCGCTCCGCCAACCTAAAATTTAGCAATTTTTGTAGATAGGTACATATCGACAATAAATAGGTAATACTATCTCATTAAAACTAGTGACAAACGGTAATAGGTAATGTACAAAATATTTACATTAAGAATAATTGGTCAAAACAGTGAGTCAATGACTTGATTTATAACTGGATATACCTACTCCTCAAGTCGTTACTCGTCCTGATAGAGCTGTGCACGCTTGAAGACGTCTACAGAGCCAAGCCAACAGTAATTGGCCAAGTATACAGTCGAAACATAAATAAAACCGCAAAGTACCAGTAGCTAATGTTCGTTCGACTTAACCTCGCTGAGAGCATGATGCTTGTTGGGTTTGTTCACATAGTTATTGTACAGAGTGTACGCCATTCCCGCGGTAAGTGCTCCAACTGTGATCCCTTGGGCTATGACTCGGAACTGCATTAGAAACACGCTGGTGCTCATGGTTCCACGGTTCTTGTAAGAGTATGCACCATAGCCTACTGCTGCTGCGAGACCGGCGACACCTAGAATAAGAGATAATCTAGGTAAATAAAAATAAATGTATGTATGTTTGACGTCACATAGACGTCAATGTGTTCTTTATTGGTCCAATTGGGAAGAAACGCATTCGCGTAAACGTTCTTGTCATTTTCATATCGTTTACTAAGGTGCGAGAATGCCGGTTACAGGTATATTTTGGTTTGGAGAGGCGTGGTTGCCGGCTATACTTACACTCGGCGTGTATTCCTTAGCTTTAGTTGTCAGGGGTAGCAAGCACTTGTGCTCTAGGTGCTAAGGTAGGAGGTACGCTCCAATTGTGCATGGGGATAATTACTTACTAATATCCATGGGCGACAGAGACCAGTTACTATCAGCTGCGTCCTTATCAGCTACATTTATACGATAAAACATATAGTTTTTGAAGGTAACTTTTGGGAATGATTTGAGGAGCAATAATAATCACTGCAATTTGAAACAACACGTAATGATTTGACGGCAGCTGTTCATTAACGTTAACAGAGATGATCTCATACCAGTGGAACATAGACATACTTAGGCACGTAAGTATAGTTAGATGCAAAAATGCTCACGGATAATTTACTCTGTGTTGTTAAATTTCTATAGTAGCTATCAGAAAACTACTGCATCGATACATAAGTGTTCACGATACCAAGTATCTAACTCATTAAATACAAACAATTATGAAGGTTTCTACTAGAACAATTAGAAGAGAACAATGCATTAATCATTCTATTCTACGCACCTCACAATATTGTTAGGTAACTAATAAAAAAACACTACTTTTATAGTTAATAGGATTCGAAAATATGAAACGTCTTGTTTTTAGCAATTCCGATCTATTGGAATTATTTTCTAGATTAAGGGCCCGGTCTATTCAATCAATCAAAATACAAAAAATAAGATTGAAAATATGCTATGTAGGTAATCAAACTAAGTTTCTTACCAGTGCAACATATTTTAACAATAGATTATTACAGAAGGTACTTATAATTCCTACAAGGGTTGGGCGCAATTAAATATTTTGTAATCAGATCAACGATGCAATACTCATACATATTAAAAATATTATACATTTAATTAAATGAGCGTTATTTAAAGTATTCAAAAACATTAACTTACCAATTACCATAAATGGAGATTCCTTTGATTTGCGGGCTAGCTTTTCCCCCTGGCTTTCCTCATGATAATCAAACACTGGTTTATCCTGTGCCATTTTCAATGCTGCAATGAAATAAATTTATACGCTTAATAAAATCTAAAGTAAATCGTTTGATAATTTCTTACTCTTTTCTCGCATCTCAGGGATAGTAACGAGAAGAAATAAGGAAGTTTAAGGAAATTGACCATAAATTGACTTCCTACCTTCTAAACTTACCTTTTATCACTACACACTATGATAAACTGATAACTATATATGTAATCGTAAATGTGAAGGCATATGAATCGCAGAGATCTAGTAAGTTAAATATTTGAATTATAAAATGCACCTATAACGACCATTAACTAACTCGCATTACTGAATTAACAGTTTTATCGTTAAGTTTAAAATCCTTGTGATCAGAGAACTTAAATTCCTTACTAATGATAAAATAAAAAACTAGAGTTTGAAAACTTTGAGGTTGATAATAATTATATTGGACTGACCATTGATTGCTGAGTCTTTAAAAACCTGTCCAATTCTAAGTATTTTAAAAATAATTAACACTTAAATTTGTAAAATGTGGTCGCCGTCTGGGTTTCTAGATAACTTACCTTAAATTGAAGGCCAAGGATAGATATTGGTCGATATTTTTTCACACCACTGTAGGTTAATAATTGATAACAAGATCACAGTAGCATTCGTGCGTTTAACTTATCGATGATTAAAGATAACATTCAATATCATGTTATAAATGCGGACGGAGGAATACACGACCGCGTGAAACGAATTCTTACGAACAACTACTTACTAACCTAACCAGTCTGATAAGTAGAAATTTGCACGCACTAACGATTGTGGACTCTTGAGTTTACAAGGAAATATCTAGATATTATTATCAGAATCTCTTTTAATAGCAATAAAATATTAGGATGAACCTATATTATAATTGGTACACAAAAGACGACGATTGGTACGACCTATTTGGATTTCTGTGCGAATTGCGTTGTATTTCATAACATTCCAGCAATATTTGTACTTCCTAAGAATGCATTACGTAGGTATTGCAGTAGGCGATTGCCAGTATGAACTTATTTGTGATATAAATATTTCCACAAGTTGCGTTATTTTTATAAAATTTGCGCCTGCAATGTGCGTTTGGACATGTGAATTTGTAATTCTAAAGTCATAAGTTTAAGGTTTAAAGTCCAACGAACACGAACCTCTCCACAATAAGTATTTAATTTTGTAATTGTTTTTAAGGTATGCCATTTGGTTAATAAAAGAGACGTTATCCTTAGTTATTTTTGCGGCTCAATGTATTGCCTTGGTTATCTAAATACTATAGGTAAAATGTTGCGATTTAAAGATGTTAATTAGAATAAGGGAAGTTAACAAAGTTTTATCAAGTAAATCAATTGGCCACACATGGCCAAAAAAAAGGTAATGGTGGGGTTTTAAAACCTAGAAATATATAAGTATAGGATTTAAATTGAAATATATAAATAGGATTTTGGTGTAGCTTTTGCGTGAACACGTACCTACAAAATCCAAAAATAATGTTATGGTATTTCTATAGCTTAAAACACTCACATTTTTCTTAAATATATGCTTTCATTAAAAAATTGTCTATTTACAATTTGATATTAGCCCTGCTTTAATTACTTTAAACTTACTGGAAATTAGGGAGAATATTAAAAGAAACCAAACCTTTTTATAAAGCATAATATAATTTAAAATATTTTAAAACAAACGGAACAAATAACAGTAGGGAACGGATAACTAGGGATACATAAGGCTTATGATATGTTAAATATTTGAGTTATGTTTTTACAGTGGTATTAGAATAAATAATAAATATTAACTTCTCATTACTTTTCTAAGGCGCTTATTTATATTATTTCTTACAAATATTGAGATATTTTACAATAACAATGACATGTGTACAAGCTAGTTAGACATACAAATAGTTGAATTTTGTATTGTTAAGTATATAAAAATGTATACAACTGAATTTTTGTAGATTATGTTACAAATTATTTGAAACTTAACATCTTGAAATTTTATTTAAAACAGCCAATTAGACTGTAATCATTATACTATTTGCCATGATTAAGTAAGTTCTAATTTTGTACAACTTTTTCTTCCACAGTCTATATTAATTGTTGCAATCAGCTTTCCTTAATAAAACATCCATATTATTATTAAAGACTGTACAAACTAAGAAAATGAAAAATAACAGTTTGGAATGCAGTATGGTACGGTAACTAAGACGTTCCTGTATTTTATTATGATACATATATTTTTATTATTAATAATGAAAAAAAACTGAATTTGACGTACTTAACAGTAATTTCTTATATAATTATATAAATTTTGGACAAGAAAACTACTTTTTATGATCGCCATATTTAATAAAAAAAAAAACAGTTGACCGACGTTATTTAAATTTTAAATATAGTTTTGCAAAATTATGAAAGTGATCATGTTATGTGTCATGGTATCAAATTTCAAAATAATCTTAAATTAAAACTCTTTTAAGGAATAGAAGTCTCTGCTATGTTGCTGCCTTCTATTGAGCTTAGACTTATTGGATTTATTATAATTAGACCTGGTAGTCTAATTATAATAAATCCATATCATTAAAATTCAAAAAATCTAGACTAAGGATGGCGAAACTTTTTTGGACTAGGTGTCATGTTGTGCCTAAAAATGTTATGTCGAACCCTCCGACTGCCGACCAAAAAAAAAAATAGATACCTATAGAAAATAAATCCGGGTTTTTTATTTAATTGTAATAAAACAACTCATAGGACGTGTAGTTAACACATCGTAAAGATCCATTTACTATTAAAATAGAATTATGGGGAAGGAAAATAGTAAGGAAACTTCCATGTTTATAAATTCTTCACATTATTATGTGTTCTAGTCCTAGTTTTACTGTGATTGTCATATTATAAAAAAGTAAAATATGAAAATTTGCTGGCCTAGCAGACGTTGTCCTGCCAGTAAGTATACATTTGTAATTAAAAAATGACGTTATATTATAGGTTGGAAAAAGTTACATAGGTATCTGTGCGAAACTCAGTAAAATCAATCCGATAGTTTCGGAAATTATTTCGAAATTTGTAAGTTATTTTATACAATGATGTGACATCTAGACTTTTTATACT
>DWNR01001869.1:0-14142 GCA_018250455.1 Polygonus leo | reverse complement strand
AAACGAGCCATATTATATGTACTTTTTATATGGATATGAATCTGTAGCATGTGGTATCTTTATTTTATAAATATTATTGGGACAAAATTTACTAGGAACATAACATAAAAAATCTTGCGTTTTCATATCATAATAACATCCAGCGTTAATTTTAAATAGCGTAAATGTTTCTCCTAAAAATCCTGTAACAGATTCCTGACTTAGCTAAATGGTAAGTAGTAAATTGAGATTCCTGAGTCTATGTACGTATTACCACTAATAACCTTATTAAGCTGTAAAAATCTATCAGGAATTACCTCTTATTAATACAAAAACAAAAAAATACTTCATAATTCAATACTACTTCTTTTAAATAATAGACCCATGTTAAGTAAACTTACAAAATTCTTTTTTTTTAAGCCAACATCACCTACTTAATTGAGTAATTACAGTGATGCCAAGCTCATTGGAGGCGGCAGCACTTAATAATGGTATTTAACATAAATTAGAGTAGTTAGCTAAAATGGCGCACACTGCATGTCGGGTCTGTGTAGGTTGACATCGCGCTGCGATAGAGTCAGCGCGCTGCCAAATAGCTTCGCCCGCTTATCATTCGGATAACGTAGATCCACGCAATATCATATAAAAAGTTATATCATATAGTACTTACTCTTTATTCGGATATAATAGCTATATTTTGTGATATCATAATACTATTAACGTTTTTACTTTAAGGTCATAAAATAAATAACATATAAAATTAATGTTGAATAGTCCAAGTGCTCAATCTAATAATTGGTAACTGGTAAATTGCGACTTCTGAGTATACGTATACATATTGCCACTTATAACTATATTAAGTTGTTAGCAGCTACCCTTTACCAATACAATGTAAAACAGAAATACGTAGAGTATATTTCTGTTGGATTTTTACATAATACAAGACTTCTTCAAATAACATGTCTACATATACCTACAAAATGCATATTTTCTAACCATACATTCCCTACTTAATAGATTCATTACCATGATGCCAAGCAAATGGGAGGCGGCGGCACTTAATAGTGGTATTTAACATAAATTAGCGTAGCGAGCTAAAATGGCGTGCATTGCATGTTGGGTCTGTGCGGGTTGGCATCGCGCTGCGATAGAGCCAGCGCGCTGCCAAATAGCCTCGTCCGCTTATCATTCGGATTACGTGGAGCCTCGTATAAACGAGCTATATTATATCATGTTATATTTACTTTTTATTCGAATATAAAATTTATAGCTAACTTATTATATTGTTAATATTATTGTCATACGGTAACTAGTGCTTTAAAATGCCAAATATGTAGTATGAATTTATTTAAACGTAGAAATGATATCCTGAGTAAATGTTTAAAAGTGTTCTCCTTTTGTTACGTTGTTACTCGTAATTCTGTATACATAGTGTCATTAACTTACGCACTTAATTGCAAAACTCGTAGTAGATACGTATAAACATAGGTGTATGTACCTACTAGAAATATAAATCGTATACATTTCAAATATAGGTACGAAGATTTGTTACAGAGATGCCAAAGCAACTAGCAGGGGTAATTAATATAAATAACTGTTGGAATGCATTGTATGTTGGGACTATGCTGGTTGGCATCGAGCTGCAATAGAGTCAGTGCGCTGCCAAATTCAACTACAATTATATTAGTATTGTATACAATATTAGTAGATACAGTGTAATAATTTATAGGTTATTATCCAAATATATAAATATGCGATCCTTGCATGTTTTAATATGAATTCGTACATTTTCTTTCAGCGTCGTCAGAACTTAAACTTTATACTGTGATGTACATACTTTAATCGAGGATAGGAAAGAAAATACTGGCTGAAATTACGCCTATTCAAACACAGAAGCATTCTTCCATATTATTATATAATCATACATAACAAAACAGTTTCCGAACAAGCACAATCAAAGTTTTGCCTTTTGATAATCCCGTTCTAGAATCCTATATAGGTTAGAGCAAATACGCCGGTACAAACTGCATATTGCTAGTAGCCAAAACTATGCAAAGTGATTCCGATTTCGTATTACTACCAAATGTTGCCATCAGAATTTGTTTCCCTCTGTTATTAATAGGATCCAATCATTTCAAAGTTACTTCTCAGACCGACAGTATATGAAAATTCGTGTCGTATAGTGAAGCTCCGAGTTGAAAATCATAAACGAGCGTGCAGGAGACAGTAAATTCAAACGACGTTGTATTTTATATTCGGACAAAACGAATAGTGGCACTCAAAATTAACGCAGTGGTCAAAGCGCTTTTCCGCCATGTTTTATGCGTCACGCATCAGAATTTCGACGGTCATGTTATAACCTATCTTCATTTCAGGAAAAACCGATTTTCAGCGGATGCATTCATGATGCTATCTAGTACCAGTGCATTTAAAATGTTACCGCATATTTTTTTAAAAATCGTAGGATTTTTCCAGGCCAAGGCGTCTAAAGGGAGCCGATGACTTGGAAAGCATTGGTCTCCCGCTCGATTTGCACTGCAAATTGATTTTTTATAGCGATCGGGGTTCTGTTCCTAAGCTTTTTGTTTGTCATCGCTTCTGCCTTGCGTTGATAAATTTGCTTTTATTCTTGTCTACCGATATCGGAAGCTTATGTATGTACACGACCAATCAAAATCTGGAATGTAAAGGACGTAATATTTTTCTTTATGCAGAGTGTTTTGAGTTCTTTTTTTTTATTGAAGTAGTAAATATTGTACAAGGTACGACGAACCATACTCCTCAACATTATTACATGTAAAATAATTGAAATGAACAAAGTAGTTTTAGCTTTCTATCTAATTTTTATATGCAATAGTTTTGTTGCTTAAGATCGACGGAAGAAACAAAAAGCTGTAATTTTATACATGACTAGCTGTGCCCGCGGCTCCGCCCGCTACCCCTCCTTTTAGAGGTTGAATTTTTATGGCCTAAAACCTGGTCCGGCGTCTTCTCGATAGATTAGTCAAGTTTGCATCAAAATCCGTTTAGCCATTTTTACGTGATGCGCAGTCAAATAAACAGACAAACAGATAAACAGACAAAAAATCTATAAACTGTTGAAACATGTTCTGTTATCAATTCTAAGTATCCCCAGCCAAAAATTTTTCGAATATCTTCCATGTACAGACTTTCGACCCTCTTTAGCTTTATTATATGTATCTTAAGTGTACATTGTACTACATTTATATCTAACCAGTTACACCGATTTACTTTTGTTTCCTTTGCATTTGTTTTTATTGTTCGAGCCATTCTTAGGTTACGGTAAACTGCAGTAACTCTTTATTTGTTTAAAGTGCGCTGTATATAATATTTAGTTTGAAACTATTCTAGTTTATTGCGGGCTGAAATTTCGGTCGGACGCTTGGCAGCAGTTCATTGGTGATGGTTAAACTGTTGAAGGGTAGTGACCACTTACTATTTAGTATCCTATTTATATATACAAATAAATAAAATTGGAGTGTCTGTTTGTAATAAAAAAAATGTTTTTTTCTAAATGTCTATGTATGTATACATGGTACATAATTATACCAAAATATTTTTTTTTACAATTTTTGTCTGTCTGTCTGTTTGTTCCGGCTAATCTCTGGAATGGCTGGACCGATTTGGACTCTCACTGGCAGATAGATGATGAAATAATGAGTAACTTAGGCTACTTTTATTTCAGAATTATATAATATGAACGCGGAACGAATTGCACGCGGGAAGAGCTGCGAGCACAGCTAGTTGGTAAATATTTTCAGAATAATGGCATCAGTATACTGGAAGTGATTTAAACTGCTCATACGTATTGAACATTTACCATGTAAATCTTAAACAAAAAAATCCCAGAATTGCTTTAATATGCTTTAATATAATAGTAGAAAAATCATAAAGCTGAAAGTGTGATTATTGCATATATGTTTTAATTATCATAAAGATACATTAATTGTACTTAAAGTAACATTGGTTTACTTTTGTTTCTTTTGAATTTGTGTTTGTGTTCAACCAATAACATTACAGTTACATTGGTATACTTTTGTTTGTTTTGCATTTATGTTTGTGTTCAACCAATTCTTAGTTTAAAGTAAGCTGCGCTGTATATAATGTTTAGTTTGAAACGATTCTAGTTTATTGCAGGCAGAAATTTCGCTCCGACGCTTGCACTGACAGCGCAGGATGTTGGTTTTCCGCTGAGCGATTGGTATTTAACTTTGGCTAAACGTTGAAATTTGAGTGATTCTGGGAAATATCTATGAACTCAAGTTCGGGAAACTTATCGGGTGTGTTATTCCGAAATTTTACTGCGAGTGAATGTAAGCATAGTAACATATAGTATCTGCATGTTTTCATAAAGTATGAATCCAATTGCATTGCTATGCAGCACATTAGGGAATAATAAATGAGTATATAAAATCGTTTGCTAGGTGGTAGAACTCGTTTAGTTCGACCTAGGAGCTACCATCGCCACCCTTATAATCCTCCGTGAAGCAATTCCTGTGTTTCGGTTTGGAGTGACGTGGTTGCCGCGTATACTTATGCACGAGGCGAACATCTTAGTCCTCAGGGGTAGCGATGCATCTGTGACCAACCTTAGGTATGACTCAATTGTGCTTGTGACAGGTTTCCTCGGGCGGCAGTGACCACTTACCATCAGATGAACTGCATGCTCGAAAAAAATGCTTTTATAATCATATCAGAAGACCAAAGGAACAATCAAATACGCTTTCAATACGCGTCGAAATTTTGAAAACGATAGTATGCTCCTAAGTATTGTTTTTGTTTTCCTACCCTTGTGTTGGTTGTAATATTTTACTAAGTAGTATAGATATACGAGATTCTTGGCCAGGACTAGTAATTCTTGCGTTTCGGGTTTTTAAAAGCGTGATTGTTGGCTATACTTATGCACGAGTCGACCGTCTTAGTCTTCAGGGGTAATTACGCATCCGCGGTGAACCTCAACTCCCATTTAGTCGTACTTGGGCTGGTTACATAAAATATGGACTACAATTAGGCAGCCATCAGGTGGCTGCAGGCTCGTTTGCTATCTGGATAAATATTAAAATACATGTATGAAATTTTAACAAGAATGAAAAAATAATGTAATGTGTCCTTTCAAATTCTCTCGGGGTATAAAAAAATTGACGAAAAATAGAACCGACTTCAAGGTGATCTAAAAAGTAAAACATAATTAATAATTTTGATGTCGATGCCAAGATGCCAAGTATATGAAGTGAGGGCGGTGAAGGCACCAATTAAAGTAGGCACAGACATTTTTGGTCAAAAATTATTTATGGAACCAAGATATACCTACCCAATCCAATAAAAATTAAATTAACGAAATCGGACCAGTCTTTTAAAAGTTATGCGTGCTCATACAGTGTAATCAGTGAGTGAACAGTCTATCATCCCCTGTTTTCCTACCCTAAGGGTTGGATTTTTTTTCAAATTTATGTGGGACCAATTTAGGTATACATTTCCTTAATAAAAAATAAAAAAGAAAAAGAATTATCAAAATCAGACTACTCTGTAAAAAGTTATGCGAGGTCATACATAAAAAAATATATATACGCGTCGAATGAGAACCTCCTCTTTTTTGAAGTCGGTTATTAAAATAGATTTAAATACTTGTTCTTAAATATATATTGCACTTAACGATACGATTTAGTCGTGTGATCCTTTGTCGCATGATGTTCCGAGGTGTCGCATCCTGGAGTCGCCGTATAATCGCTCTTCGTTGCTGAGCTGCGCACTTGCTTTATGTAGCAACTTTGCTATTTAAATCTCAAGGCGTCTTTGTGTAATGTTTCAGGCATACGACTTAGAGGGCAAGCTGTGCTCGCATTAATATTTAAAAAAATATACTATGTACATTTTTTATTTAATTTTTTAAGTTATTGTTAATTAGTCTATATATTTAAAAATGAATCCTTATTTTCCTTGGCCATGGCATCACGCATGACCGGGTGGACGGATTTCGCTAATTCTTTTTTGTTGTGTATGTTATTGCCAGAACATGGTCCTTATTAAAGAAAAACTTATAAAAATGGTGTGTTGAAAATTAGAAAATTCAATAAAACTTAACTATCATATTACCTTTTCTAATTTAACAATTTTTTTTTCCTAACAATATTTATAGTTAAGACAGGACAACGCCTGTCGGGTCAGGCAGTATAATATATTTTAATGGTTGTTCTTAAATATATACTGCATAAGTCGTGTGATCCTTTGTCGCATGATGTTCCGAGGTGTCATATCCTGGAGTCGCCGTATAATCGTTCGTTGCTGAGCTGCGCACTTGCTTTATGTAGCAACTTTGCTATTTAAGACTCAAGGCGTCTTTGTGTAATGTTTCAGGCATGCGACTGAGAGTGCAAGCTGTGCTCGCATTAATATTTTGTGTGAAAATTATACTATGTAGATAATTTATTTAAAGTTTTTACGTGATTGTCAATTAGGTCGAATCAACATGCTCTGTTTAGCTTATCTGAAGTGTATTTTGAACAAGACAGTTGTACTAGATAAGAATAACGACAATTTAAAAGTCTGCACTCTTTGGCTTTCCGTAGGTTGTTTGAAGAAATAGTCACATACCATGCTTACAGGGAGAGTGCACATTTCAACCAGGGTAGTAATGAACTTTGCAATCGACTTCGATTTCAATCCTCGAGCGGCATGGATCACTTACCATTAGTTGGATCCCGTGGAAGTGTATAGAGAACGCATATTTAATTTAATTTTTGAAAATAAATAGTAAAAATATCCACTCGACTTTAGCGCTATTTCTGCTGTAACAGATTAATCATACTTTAATAATTCCGAAAACAACATGGTGAAAGTAACGATAAATCGTACTGTGTTTATCTTTTGTAGTCTTGTTTAATGTGGTATAAGTGCGAATAAACTTGGGTAGCAATAAACTTGTCGTGACTTAATAACCTAGCGTAACTTTTCACGAAACTATTCTGAAACAGTAGTTTGGGTTACGAGTTTCTGTTTTGTTTTTTTGCACTTGTATGTTTTTGTTTCATTTTCTTCTGTTAACTTAAATTAAGGCTTCATAGAAGAATTCCGTGAAGCAATTTATTGTGTTTCGGTATGTAGAGGCGTTGCCGGCTATACTTTAACGCAAGGCGAACATCTTAGTCCTCAGGGGTAGCAACGAATCTGTGATCTAACTTAGGTATGACTCAATCGTACTTCCATGGGCGGCAGTGGCCAGTTACCATCAGGTGGACTGCATGCTCGTTTGCTACCTTTCTTTACACAATAATTAATAATGCTATTGGTTACTATGTGCTCGAAATTCGACCATAATCCATTAGTTTGAACGATATTAAGAATATATTGTATACAGAAATGTACTTGTTACAGATTTCGCTAAGACATATAGCAATTAGAACTTCTTGTTTTGTTTCTTTTACTACGATTATTTACTTCCATTAAACGCTTAATTATTTGTGTAGAATTCTGAATAAATTTTAAATACTTCTCTTTTAATTTCAGCTACAATTCATTTTTAGATTTAATTTAAGTAACTTTCTTAATTTCAACAAGATTTGGAAGAATCTTATCTTATGTTAATGTTCATATTTGTAAGCAAAATAAATATTATATATTATTTGTGTAGAAAAGGCCCAAGAAACCGGCAGAGGAAACGAAACGTGATTTATCATCGGCCATTGTCACGGGGGACGATTTGACATTTTTCCTTGTATCACCTATTTTGGCTGGAGTTTGTTTACTTTTACTTCGGTGATTGTGAGAGGAAAGATTGTAAGTCTAAGTAAGTGTCAATAAGAGGAAGTAAGTGTCAAGCTAAAGTGATTGCCCAGTGATATCGGAATTCCAGTATAGAGTTAAGATATAGTATAAGGAATCCGACCTCTCACTGTGGTGGCTGGGTGCAAATCCTAGGTTTAGATTTAAAAAATTTACATGCGTATTATTTTTTTTATTATCACTTGCGTTTTGGCGAAGGAAATGATCGTGGAGAAACCTACTTGCCTAAGAGATTATGAAAACTCGAAGGTTTATGAAGTCCACCAATTCGCACATGACCAGCGCTTATTAATACCTTCTCATTGTAATGAGAGACTTGCACCCAGAGCAGATAAATAATGGGTTTTTATGATCATGATAATAAGGTATGGGCTTCGAATACAGGACCTATGCAAATTGCAGTTTGTGAAGTACAACATGTTAAGATTTTTAGTGAAAGATAATTATATATTATGGCTAAAGTTTTTGTGATATACACTTAATTTTCTTTGTAGTTTGTGAACGAACATTCGTGAAAGTTAGATCCATAATTGAAGTATTTTGTGTACCCTTAATTTTATAGGCAATTGGAAATAAAACAAAACAATAGGTTATTGTAAAAATTGTGATATATTCTTTCTTAAACTATGAATATTTAACTGTACAAAATACATGATGATTTCTAATTTACATATCAATATATTATTATATATATATAAATATTTATTTAACAAAATAACTATATAAAATATTATTCAATGGCTGGCGAAGATCGATCGTTTGTTAACGCTTTTCTTAGTTTCACTGTTGCGAATTGTTGTGGCCTGTGTTAAAAACACATAACTCAATTTACAATATTTTTAATCAATTAAAAAATAAATTCATATAATATGTTTACATTAATCGCAACGATTTCTTTAATCGTAGTCATCGTAGTATTTATATTAAAAAAATAGCAAAAAAGACAACATCTATGTATTTTTTTAGTCTTCTGTTTTGTAATATATTCCAACATGTTCGACATTCAGTGTAACATAATTGTGCCCTTTTTGCATAATATGCCACACATTCACAAATTATACGCAATATTGTAAATTAAATAGAAGCAAAATGACTATACCTTACGATTCAAAGCAAAACCTAGCTCTATTATTTTCACACGACAAAATCACTATAGAAAATCGTTGCAATTAACGCAAAAGGCTTCATTTTCATTCAACAAGATCCCAGTGATAGATTTACTAAAGCATTTAACTATTCAAATTTAACGAGCTCATTCAGTAAAGAACATTTTCGCTGCTGAAAAAAGATGTGGAACATGTTACGTCAACGTAGCCGGAGCACGTACTTGACTCTTTTATCACTTTTTAAGCGTTAAAGTCCACTAAAACTCGTTTTTAAAGGACTAAATGTGGAAATTAGCAAGAATTTTCTGTTACACTTTTATTCCAAAATCGTGGCATAAATTGAATTACAGTTTAATTGGGCTTTGGTATATTTTTACAATAAAGTTAATTGTGTTTTTATATGACAAAACGCTGGTAATTAAATAGTTTTTAATGTTTTATTCTTTTGATATCTTCATAATGATTAAGTTGAAGTTATAAATTACTGGATTATATAACTTTAAGTTAAAATTGAGTTGCAATTAAATACATCTGTCACTGGGATTGAAATAACGGTTAGATGCTTAAAGCTCTTTGTAACCAGCAATAACTTATTTTAAACTACTAAATAATTACTTACGAGAGTACCATAAAACCTCGATTTGTATATTTAACCCCAAAATTATAGGCGTAACAATAACAACAACAGAAATGTAGAAAATATAATATCTACACTAAATTTAACATTAGTATAAATGACTACGTATAGCGGTAATAAAATGTTACGGGACTAAAATAAAGATACATTTTACGAGCAAATACGAAAACTACGAGTACTAACAAACATCTTTAGATTAAAGATTAATGTAGCGAAAACATAAAAATAAAGAAAATATATGCGGTTGTAGTCAATATTTGCTTAGTATTCATTTTTTGTGTTGGTATTAAATTCGATGTTAAAAATAAAGATAATTTTAACAAAAAATACTCTTAAAATTACTACTTGTACATGGCAGTTTCCCGACCCCACAGATCATACCACGGTCCAAACGTATGGCCTTCTTCTGGTAATTCGGTTGCCTCTGAGGGCCGTTTTAGAAGTTTTGTACGAGGAAGCAGTTGTGGTCTCTGCTGTTTTAATGCTTCATTGAATTTTTGATCATCTGATTCGCTATAAGGACCCTCACTTCTGCGATCCATAAATCGTCTCGCTTCAAGCCTTGCCTCTTCCTGTCGTATCTTTGACTTTTCAGCCTTTTTAGAGTCCGTTTCATAATCATAACGAGATGCACGTCTCTCTTGGTCACTGAAATATGATATATTTGACTCATAGTATCTCTCTTCTTTACGACCGTTATATTGTAACGTACTGTCATCATAGCTCCTGTTTATTCTGTTTCTTGGCCTTGTATCTCTGGGTTTAGAATCAGAATATTCTTTTCTTACGTGTCGTCGATCTAGCGAATAATCGATTCTAGGTTCCCTATTTTCAAAGTTCCTTGTTGATTCCTTTTTCTGATTTCTACTTTCAGCTTGTGGATATTCTTTGTGATTCTTATTTTCAAAGTGCTGGCGATTTTTTTCTTCGTTACTTGGTCGCTTTTTGTACTTTAAAGTTCCATCATCATCGTGACCATTATAAGCATCTTCATTGCGAATGTCATTATTATTACGTTCTGTAGCAACTCCATAACGATCGGTGTGCAAACCATCTTTATACTTTAAAGTTTCCGAGGACGCTGAGAATGTTTTGATTTCTTTAGAGTTATCCTTAAAAGTTTTGAATTCCATTTTAGGCGGAGAACGTTCGTGGGATGACTTTTTACTTTGTTCAGACGATATTGTAGCGCGAACATGTGGTTTGATCGGAGTTACTTCTATTTCTTCAAATTCCGGCATGTAGGCATTTTCTTTCTTATTTTTTACTTCATCATTTAGTAATTGTGCTTGTCTGCGGCGGTCAAGCTCTTGTTGCTTCTTAGATGTCATGTGATCATCAACTATAATACAATCATACGGGTCAGTACTTGAAGCAATAGAATTCACATCGGAACTGCTATCATTATCATATCTTTGCAAAATTTCCCTCCTTTTAACAGTCTTCATTACAAAACCTTCGCCATTTTCATCGTTGTAAAAGCTGTTTTCGAAATTAGTTTTTATAGTACTCGTATTTGTTAAATCAGAGTGTCTGGATTCATTTCTGGGCACAAATTCATCATGTTTCTCCTCAACTATGGATTTTTCAGACATGCTCTTTTTGTTGATTTGAGATTGGTTGAAGTTATCAGTTCCTTTCTTCCCTTTTTCTGAGCGTTCCTCATTATGAATTGAGCCTAAACTTCTGGCTTGGCGTATTCCGCCATTCATCTTTACATCCTTCCTGTCAATTGTTTCATGTGATCGTGACTGAATATTCTCGGTGGATGCTGGTTTTTCAGGACCATTCGATTTCCTTTGGTCAGGTATGTCAGGAGCGGGTCTTAACTCTTTCTTCAGTTTAACAAAAAGCTTTTTCTTGTATTCTGGAACAGTATCAACAATATCGCGATGCTGCCAAAGAGACATGCCCTCCATTATCTCTTCCGAGGTTGTTCGACCGAATTTCCAAAATGATTTAGTTCTTTTCACCTTTTGAGAATCTTTATCCATTTCTAACATGTTACGTAAAAGCAGTTGTTGATCATCGGTAAGATATCCATTGCTTGTATTATTTTGCTTTGTACCCCTTTTCAAACTTTGAGTTTTAAGTAAATAAGATTTGTGGTCGTTGTGTGGATGAGCTGATTTACTATGAAAATAAATGAAAAAATAATAATGTAGCGATAACAAAATAATAATGAAAACATAAAAGCAACTAAAAATCAAGCAAAACTACATTTCTTGTTACTCATACATACCTGATAGGTACTCGATGTCTTTGCGCTTCTTCATCGCTATAATCCACATCTGGTTGTGGTGGAGGTTCATTTGAGAAACCTGAGTCATTGGAGCTGTGTAATGAGACATTACCTACTGCACCCACCGCGGATACAACAGTTTTAGCTGGCGCTGCCTTATTCTGGGCCAGCTGCAATAAAAACCAAACATGTAAGCAAATTAAACGAATTTGTGTTGAAAAAGAAATTAATTAAAAACAACATTATAACATGTTAATTGGTTCAACATCAATAAACTTATTTAAATTAACAAATCTTTATAGAGATAGTAGTTATAGTAGAAAATAAGTACCATACAACAGTTTTGGTTTTTACCTGGGATCGCATTGGTAGAGTCTGTGGTCCAAAACTCCTCGTCTCTATCACGGCATGTGTTGTAAAACTGGCAGCTGATGTAGAGTTTTTGATAGCACTGGTGGCTGATGGAGTCGCTGATGGATGGAAAGTCGCACTAGCTGATGAGCTCAATGCACTTGGAGATGGCGCCGGTAAAGTTGGTGGTAATCCTGGCGAATTAGTACCCAGACGACCCTAGGATAGAAAAAAGGATTAATGTTAGGATTAATGTTAATTATTTATTATAAAACAATTAAACAATTAGTATATATAATTAGTATGCATTAATGTTCAATGTCAGTTACAATCGTTAGATTTTTCGCATAGATTGTTTAAAAACACCATTACGCGTCGTAGAATATAAAACTAACATAGACGTTTAAGCTAAACGTGACAAAGGCAATAATTTATTATATTAATTTATTATTTCGCAATATCTGTTACAAAAGACCGTAAATAATCTAAATGTGGCTCTTATTACACTTACCTTAGTAACATGATGAGCAGTGACAGTATCACCGAACATGCGTGCCGGTGGATGGGAGTGTGTATGCGGCGTTGTGTTGCTAGATGAAACTTGCGCGTGGGCCATGGGAGCTGGTGGTGGCGTTTCACTTGGAGTTTGCGCCATGCTCCAGCGAGCTGGTGAACTTCCACTGGAATAAAAGATACATTTGTAAACTATGAAGGTTATCAAGGTATCAGAAGATTGTAATCATTGTCGTGTGTGTTGTTTGTCACTTTATACAACCACTGATTTCCATGGGCAAAACCTAAAATAGACCATGGTTACTAATTGGTCAAAAATATGTTACTATTAGTAAGGATTAATTTTAATCATTTATAAGATTATAACCATTTATAAGATATAAGCTAACAGTGCTGCTCATTTAAAATAATTGAGTCGGGTTTGAAGACTAATCTACTGACCTACTGCTGCATGTGAAAAAAATATAGTTGTGATTAAGCAAATTACCCCGTTTCATCAGTAGGTATAGGCTCCGTGTAAGCCAACGGGAACCATCCAGCGCTGTGAGTTCGTAAGTTCTCTCCGTATTGCCATCCCTTGGTCCTGTCTCCCAACAGCGCGAGTACGTCGCCTTGCTGGAAGCTAAGTTGGTTGTCGCCAGCAGCAGCATACGCATACAATGCTCGAGCAAGAGGCGGGTCACGTGACGTACATGTTGGTGGCGCTAGTGATGACGGACGGGTTGTTGTACGAGTATCGGTATCTATAAAAATATATATACTTTAATTTTGGAAAGAAAGAAAGTTAGTTATCAAGATAATTTGCAATCAATCTTATTGTTTGTACGATTTTTATATCAATGTTCAAAAGAAAACATTGTATAATTTTAGTATGATTTTATAGATAAAAATATGAGAGATATGTTTATAAGATTAGGGATCTTAATTGATGCAGTTTATTCATGTTCAATAGTCATAAGTCAGTTTAATTTAGAAATTCTCTTAAATCTAAACCGTATCTTTTGTTAACTGATATGTTATAAAGTGCATTGTGATATGCTATAAAGTGTAAAGTGCAACTATAGTAATCGAATACACTTGTTCTTTTAAGAAGTCTTTTTAACCTTTATTTTTTCATTGATAATCACAATATCTAAATGAAATTCTTTACCATGATCAACAGCGTGGAGCGTTTGCAGATTGAAATCGGACTTGGCCCTTGACAGTCCTTGTGCAGGGGATCCAAGTTCTCCAATAGACCTGACATCAAGACACGAGGCGTCTACCGATCGTGTCTTTCGTAAAGCAGAACCGACTGATGCTCGGTCGTCGTCGTCTCCGTTGCGTGGACTAGCGTATACGTCTTCGTCGGCCCAGAATGAGACTTGCTGTTGGGAAAAATATTTAATTACTAGCTGTGCCCGCGGCTCCACCCGCTACCCCTCCTTTTAAGGGTTCAATTTTTATGGCCTAAAACACGGCCGGGGATCGTCTCGATAGATTAGTCAAGTTGGCATCAAAATCCGTTAAGCCGT
>DWNR01001868.1:0-14142 GCA_018250455.1 Polygonus leo | reverse complement strand
ATTATCGATATCACTTATCGACAGCAACAATTCACAGCACTACACCTGCCCATAAGGCCCGTGAGTGGGAAAGAGAGGGAAACACATGCAGGTACCGCATGTGTTTCCCTCTCCTCCTCCGACTGCAGCGAGATATTAACAGGGGTATAATAAGGTATCTTCGGTTCGACGTGTCTTTTGCGTGGTAAAAAAAAGAAATAAAACAGGTTATAACTCAAAAAATATTAATTAAAAATGTATTCTCTAAAAACGACGCATTTTTTGTATAACGTTTGTTTGGTGTAGATTTTTCTTTAATTGTGGTGATTTTAAAAAAATGTATTTTTTTAGATTATCAATAATGAAGACAACTCAACATATTTTGACATTTAATCATTGAATATTGTATATGACGAAAGATCTGATGTGTATAATAGTTTTCTCTACATGTATAATTTTTATATGTATAATTAGATCTATCTGTATTTTGATTTGACAGACATTATTTTTTGATTATAGATAAAATTATAAAATTAAATTTGCTTGACACTTAATATTATTGACTTCAAATTATTGTCTCATTAGGTATAATTATTAAAAAAGTATAATTAAAAAAATAAAAAATAGCTTCTATGGCATAAAAATATCTAAATTTAATTTTATCTATATTGTAATGTACTTTCTTTAAAATTATTTATAAAATATAATAAAAAAAATAAAACCGCTTATCGTGAGTACCCGTTACATAATAAAATTAAAAATATTTATAAAATCCTCTGTCAAATTAAAATACCTTTATATTTAAATTAATAATTATTTGTATGTTCTTCAAGTTTTGACTCACAGTTTTTCTAATATACATTGTATATAAAATTGATTTAAAAATAAAAAAGACACGAATTTTCATAATAAAAAAATAAAACACACCACCGAATCATATAATAATTAATATTATGGTAAAAAAATATTGCCCTCGGCAGCGTTAGGTTTACATTTTTAAATTATTTTTTCTTTCAAGTTTAAAAAAAAATGTGTTAAAATTCGTTGTTTTCTTTTAAATTGATCAGAAGTCTAATATAAGAAGCAAAATATAATACTGCTTGTAAAAACCAAATGGTAAAAACGGCTTTTCATTTTAAAATAATTATTAAACTTTTTTCTGATGCGACATCAAAGGCTAAGAATTCAGGGAATATAAACGATTAAGCTATTTCATTTTAAATCACATGAGATATCAGTTTTGTGCGCTTAAATTTGGTCTCACAGCTCCGCTGCGAAAATAGTGATGCGAAAGCGTTATCGGATTTCGCTGCGAAACTATGTAATGTTATGATAGCGGAACTTTACGGGGGTTGTTTGTTCTCAAAATAAAAAAAAAACTTTATTTAAAAAGAAAAAACTTATTTTATTTTCAATTGTTTAGTTAGCACTAGTCGAGTCCTGTGATTTGATACCCATATTGTGGTAGTTGTGAAAAAATATGTAATCCGCCATTTTGTAGCTGCGGCCATCTTGGATCCACAATGATACAGAATTTATTAAATTATATTGTCATCAAAACTAAATGTGTACCAAATATCAGATCAATCTGTCAACAGGAAGGAGGTCAAACTTTAATTCCTAAATTTCACCCAAAGAAACAAGCAAGCTAAATAAAACCGTTTAAAAATGTGATTTTCGCTTTTATAAACTTGTCGGCTACTGTAAATAAGTGCACAGCAAATGTTTGCACCGCAACATAATAACGAAAGTGGCTGTAACGATGAAATCACGCAGGAGTTAAATAGAATCATGAGTCTGCACATTATGACAGTCAATTTCGACTTACTTTCGTCCTCTCCTACCTCTTAGTTGGAAAGGGTTGGCAATAGCCAGCTCATGTCCCTCGAAGATGGGAATGGACCCATATGGACGCGAATAGCCGAAGTATGAGTTTACCTCTTCCCTTCACGCCCATGTCTTCTGTCCCGGCTTCGTCCCTTAGTTGGCTTGCCATTAAACACAGTAAAGCTGTAAAGGCCAATAGGGCCAACAACAACTATACAATTCGAAAAAAATATATATTACTTTCGCTAGCCGCAAAAATTGTTACGGGACTAATTGTACGAGCGTTTTCGTTTCTATAGTTTCGTAGCGGAGGTGTGTTACTTTCAATAAGGCCAAATTAGATCCTCAACTTTTCGTCGGACATAGACTACACTACAACACAAACTGTAATAAAACATGCTAATGTTTTACAATGTTTACATTTGACAGTCTACGAATGATCCTTTTAAAATTCCTTTAATAAAGGATGCAATATATTTTCTTCTTTTATTACGAATTATACATAAGAATGTCAGGATTTTTTCCTTCGTTTCGACAAATTTTCGAATAATTAACTCATATTGCGCCAGGCTTCGTTTGTTTCGTTTCGTTAAATATTAAGTGATAATAGTTTATAAGTTGGTTTTTTTCTACTGTTATATCTTTGTTGATTTGTGCGAGTAAAATTATTTAGTGACAGATGCAAGAAATCTTTTTATTACAATAAATATAATCAATGTCAAAAATCATTAAGTGTGAAATTTTGAAAAATATCTATTTTTTTTATTCTCGGCAAAAGGTTCGGCGTTACGCCGTATGCGACTTAATTTCGGCTTATGTGTCATGGGTCACTTAAAAAATATCGCGAGGATACTTGTCTGAACTCAGCTGCTTTAGCCGCCATGAACTTTTCTACACAAAAAATACCAAACCTGTTCTGTTTATAATATACCTAATGATATATATAATGGATATGTTTCTAACGCCTCAAAACATGAAGATATATAAACGAATGTGAATGGGCACTGTCTTTTTATAACTAATTAATATGTAAATTAAAATTCAATAAAAGAAAATAACAAGTAATAAGTGAATGTTTAAAAATTTTACTTTTAAAAACAAAAAAATCTGTTTTATTAGTCCCAAACAGCACATATTTGAACTCAAAATGGAGATAACATATCTATTTACAAAATATCATTGAGTGTTTTCAACAAAAAGAAAGTAATCATCAAAAATTTGCAATTTTTTAATGTTATTTTTGCATCTGCCACTGTTAAAATAGCTTATTTTTGTTTCATTAACAAACAGGGTGTAAGTAAATCTTTTATAAAGAGACCTTTCATAGGACTTGGATATGAGTGGTTTTAGAATAAGCGCAACAGCTTATAAGACGTAAAGCCCCACGTATTGTATGCGTATATGTAGGGTCACTCTGTATCTCCGTTGACAAAGTTTCGGATCCGTCCGAATTCAGCTGCCGAAGATTGAGAAGCAAACCCCTTAAAATAGACGTCATATTCAATTTTTCGAACGGGTTTAAAGCCATACAGAGTACGTTTTATCTGTCAGATGACAAATCGTTCAGTACAGAGTAGGAAATGCGCAAAACTTTGTACGAAACTACGGATTTCGGGCGTACAGAGTGACTCTGATGGTTCAAACGGGTAACTATTTTTACCCCTAATATTATGTATTAGTAAATATATTGTTTTAGTGATGGAGTGGTTTTCTACCGACGTGCGGTTGAGATGGTTTTTGAATTTATTTTTTAATTGTCTATGGTCTTTCTCAATCAAATCTGGATGGAATAATTTTGAGACAGATTGTCTATGACATCAGGGATGTAACTTATTTTTTAAATAAACAGAGTCGATTGATTAAAGTTAAGAAGTAAGATACATTCATATCCCGGATTTCATATATTACGGATATCCAAGTTAGTCCATCATATTTGTTTACACGATTGCCAGATTATATTGATATTGGCTATATCTCCGTAGACCGTTTAGAGTCGTTTTTTGAGAAATAAGTATGAACTTATTTTTGCTACCGATAAACTTAATTTTATCGTGGTACAGAAAGTCAATAAGCATAATTCATACTATTCGAATTAATTCAATAAATTCACTTAACGCGTTAAAAAAGTTTCATATAAAAAGTGACTTAATTCAAACATTGAGATCAATATAAACCAGAGTCCTTTGAAAATCCGTCCCTTCAAAAACATTTGTTTTAAATTTTGCAGTGCAATAACACACATTTAAATACTTTTAAATAAATAAGTAATATTTCTTAACTGCACTTCGATAGTACTCCACTTTATAATAAATTAAAATATCTCGATGTGTTTCGTTTTACGCACTAGTGTTAAATGTCACGGAACGCCTTGCTTAAGTGTATTATTATTAATAAAGTTATATAGTTAAGCGTACATTGATGTAACACGTAAATTGAGGTGAAAATGTAATTTATCCGGTGTATAGTTTTAAATGTGGGTATAGACAACGCGAGGCATCGACAATAGAACATAGATGATGATTTTTTTTGTCTATGAATTATAAAGTTCAGTCTTGTGCTAGTGTTCTTTTTATGACTGATGATCTTTATTTTTTCGTCACAATGAAGTTTACGAAATTGGAGATTTTTGTAAAGGCTTGAAACTAAAAAATGGTATAAAAATATCTTATAGTTGGTAAATTTTCAAGCATGATTTTAAAATGTTTTCTTGGTGCTTCTATACAACTTTTACAAAAAAATCTTAATGTGGGTAGGTTGCGTTACTACATCAGATAAGTCTATCCTTCTCGGAGTTAAATACACCGCCCCGAGGCACATAACATGAGGCATGCATGTCTCGCTCTGTCTATACTTTCAACTCTAACGTAAATATATAATTTGTAATGGTATCGCCTTTATTCATGCTATACCTTTGCAACGTGAAGTGAGAATTTAGCGTAGTGTCAATCACAATAAATGTAATTATTTTTGAACCACGAATATATGCAGACCTGTGATAAATACTCGAGTTTTGTGTGTACTTTTCTCTATTTATTTTCTCTACTTTTGGGCGTGTATTGTTATTAATAATGAGGGTAGTTGTAAGATTTTTGTAGGTAGCGTCATCAATATAGTATCGGATACTTATATATTATATATATGCAAGTTTTGTGATTTTACAGAAGAAAAATAATTTAAAAAGTCTCTTGTAAAGTCAAAAATAAATGCACAAAATGCCTTTGTTTTTCCGAATGTGCGTTAAGTCTTAAATTACCTATATGTATGTTCGTATTTTGATGAAAATCATTCTTAAAAGTAATTATAATCATTATTATACATTATTTTGTAAGTCAACTTGCTATACACTTATAATGTCACTTTTTGTCACGTCACAATGCTTTTAAAAATACTCATATATCATGATACTACTACTTGGACTTACTTTCAATCAAAATATATTCTTTCTTATAATACCTTTCGCTTGGGGTTTAATTATAAACTTGTAAAGAAATAAATACAAAATCGATATGTGTATATGTATAAAAATGTGTATATCGTAATACATTAATTGGGTACTATGGTACTTTCAATCTTGGTGACTCTCTTCCAAGTTTCATGATTATATTTCAGGAGGTTTATATGAACCGATCCGGTATTTGTAGACGTGCGAAGGCGCATATTTTACATCGGAACACTTATGATCCGATCGAAGAACTCTCAGTAATCATATAGAACTATTAATAAGGTTCTTGAATTCAATTATTAATTATACACTAATTATACACATTTTTGGGGTGTTTTGACTTGATTTTGATCATCACAGAGAGCGACATTAATGCTACGAAATACATTTTATTTATTAAACCAGTGACTTATGTTTAACGTTATGTTATATTCTATTACATATTTACTAAGTTACATTAAATATGATTCATAATACTAATAAATTTATTAGTATAAATATAATACTGTTATTTTTTTACAAAAGTATTATTTCTCGCAGGTCTGCCCTAAATGTATAAGTATATAGTTTTTTACCCTACCAGTATATCGCGTACATAGCTATTATATATTATTATATTGAAACAAAGACTATAGAAAATAGATTTAGATTTATACATCATGGGTTTATTTTTTGTATATTGCAATGGGAGGAGGGATCCAAATTTATAGATTTATACAAAAATCGATGTAAGAAAATATACTAGATACAGAAAATAGAAAGTTCTGTCTGAAAGTGTGTAAAGGAATCCATATTATGGCGGTGTGTGAAAGAGAGAGCACTACATACATGTTTATAGCATTATACATGTTGGGCATAAACTGTTGCAACATTTTAATTCTATGGTAGGCTCGATTTTTATCATCTTATGGATGAAAATGTTCGTGGATTATATACTCATAAAACGTGTGTGAAATGTTTGCATATTATGAGCATATAAGTATGCTGTATTCGCACTCGAACTCTCATTGCAATGTCCAGAAAATATTCCCACGGTGTAAAATTTATAAAACACATAATGTGCCTCAAATGGAATATCTATATAGTCGATGTAAAGGTTAGTACCTGTGATGTGTACTAAATGAAGCCCTTTCGCATTGCTGGTTTTATACACAACTTGTCTCAATAAGAAATATAATCCAAAATGGCGGCGTTTGATGAGTCTCATGGTTATAAGAAAAACAAAATGGAGGCTAAATGCCGCCATTTTGGGTATCCTTTATTATTATGAAACTTAATATAACATGTAAGTAACCCATAAGTGTATTCTAAATCAAGGTATCGTCTAGAAAAATAAATACTTTGACAGCTGTGCTACAATTTTTTAAATTATTAAAATCAGCAGTGCGAACAGGACACAAGTAAATCAACACACCTATCGTTGTTTATATGTAAAATGTAACATGCTCTTAAATGGATTGTGGACGTATCTTGTGAGAGAACAGAGTTTTCTAGACGTATACCGTGTTTTATTTCAAAGCCTTTTTGTAGAGCGTAGTGACGTAAGCGAGCGAGCGATTCGTAAAGTCTAAGGGCTGTATTAATAAAGTGAACTCAAGATTGAGATTGGTCTTGAGTGGGGCTTTCAGTTTATTATCTAGTATTAAACCGTACTCTAAATCTATCTCAATCTTGAGTTGACTTTATAAATACGGCCCTAAATATGATTATACTATGTCAGCGATGCGAACACCTCCCTGATTCCGCCTCTTCATAGTCCTCGGATACATGACGACTATCGTGCGTCGTATAGTCAAATTGGCTTAAAGACGTTTTTGCATATGTAGTGGTGTAATACACACAGTGAGTAATCCGAAATGAACCGGTTTGCGCTAGGTGCCATTTGCCACGCACTCTACTGTCAATCGCATGAAGGTAACGTTAGAAGCGTCATGTCATGACATTTTGTTTGTTATTCCTTTCTTACCAAGGGTAATTAATTTAAGGGTAGAACGAAGCTGTAAATAAAATAACAGAACGAATTAATATTATATCGGATGAAAGCAAGAGTAAAGATGAATACGAAATGTCCCTAGTTGATGAAATTCATAATTAAAAATTACGTATGTTTAATATTAAGTACCTGCCTACTAAAAATAATGCATAATGTATATTTGCTTATGTATCGGCTAACCGTACATGACTACATATGCAAAAACGTGTCTAATCTTATTTAACGGAACTCGCATCGTCTCGCTCAATGATCGCAATGACTAGTCGCATGTCGCGAAAATATTTGCAGGCAAATAAATAAGGCTACTACAGCCAGAGCCAGAGCCATTTGAGTACGTTAAAAAGGCCTAAATGTATACGATTATATCTAAACCGTGTAAATATTTTTAATTAAAAACAAAGGGGCAAAATCGCTAAAATGCAGTTAGGGGGCACTCTGGGTTTAACAGCCCCAAATAATCATGTTGTGTGCAAATTGTCTATGCGGTACTGCATAATACTTATTAAGTAATGTACCAAGTATACTTGAAGTATTTTGTGTTGATACCGGATCTAATATTATATTTTTCACTATTTCACTGGATGTGACAGCAAACTTAGTAAATTAGTAGGAATAGCATATGAAAATAAAATAATTTTGCTTGCTTAACTTTTATTAAATTAACATTAGAAAGACCACTTTTTTATCAAATATATACCATCTCAAGATTTAAGTGCATTATACACATTCAAAAACTGTTTTTTTATTGTCAATGCAATGTTATCACAATTTAATATCATTCATATAACATTTTTATCTTAATACTACCTATATACAATTATTATGATATTACCTATGTATATCATTTTTTGTTTGAAATAACTCTGTATACAGACAAAATACACTGGTCGCTAGAATATGTTTTCACCAATATTGAAAATAAATTGATAATAAATAGTTTACGAATAATAAAATAGATTTAAATAGAATTGAAGACTTAACCATGATTTTTTGTTAAAATGTACCTACTTAAAATTACAAGTTAGTTATGTTAGTATTAATAATTTACGTAACAAAATATACAAATAATACTTATATTTATTTTTATAAAAGTATTTACAATCGTTATCTAAACTACAGGACTGCTACATCGTCTATCAGCATTGTGTAGCTTCATGGAAGTAAGTGATTGGGTCGACTTTAATTCTTCTGGCGACATCGGCCTACCCCTGAACTCGTCCTCAATTTCCTGCAAAGTCCTGTCCTTTGTTTCTGGGAGGAACCACCAGGCGATCATAACACAGTATCCTACCACAACCGCGTACAAAACATACGCTCCATGAATGCCGAAATTATTGAACAAAAATGGCACTGTCTTCACCGTGATGAACAAGTTCGACGAGAGGAAGAGAACACTCAAACCACCGGCCAAACTCCGGTATTCTAGGGGGAACACCTCCCCAGCAATTATGAAGGGCAGAGGCACAGTTCCCGTCGCGATAGAGAACATATGCATGTGGATTAAAGCGATTCCAATAAAGGGATGATCGAACGGCAACATGTTATGGGCTTTCGCGTATGTATATCCTGCTACTGCGAGGAAAGCGAAGACATTGATCCCGACTGTAGCGAACAGCATCGTGCGACGTTTGACTTTCTTGATTACGTAGACTGCGATGGAGTTTGAGATGATTCTTTGCGTGTCCAGCGTGATAATTAGTAGGGAAATGTTGGCGTCTGATCCAATCACGTGGTGGAAAATATCTAAAGTGTAAGCCGCCAGAATGTTCGCTCCAGCCCACTGACCTAATGTGTAAATATGAATCATGATGAAGATGGGCTTGTAGAACTCCTTCTTTTTGATCGTGACAGCGAAGTATGCCATGTTTGCTTTCATTCTTTTGGAGAAAGAATCGGCTAAGTTGGCATCTGCCTTCGATTCTCTGACAACCATGCTCGTTTCAATCATTCGTTGTAGTTCTTCCTCCTCTCCGTCTCCTCGAAGCCATCTGAATACTCTCTCACATTCCTCGTATCTTCCCTGATCGGCCAACCAGCTAGGTGATTCTGGTGAGTATATTACGATCAATAAATCCGCGAACATAATGAAAGCTATTACCAGTGCTGTGGTCTGCCATGGCAAGTATGAGCCTAGGGTGTGCACTGTTAGGACACCAGTAGCTATCGTGAGGGATATAGTCGTGAGAAAGGCTCCTCTGTTCTTTGGGCTTGTGTATTCTCCAATGAGGACTGGTCCCAAAGAAGCACTCATGCCCATAGCGACTCCCTGGAGGAATCTGGCGATCAAGAGAGTTGTGATGTTAGTGGCCATGATGATGCAGAACCAACCAGTGATCATTGGGGCTAAGCTGCAGAGGTTGGCGGTTCGTCTGCCAAATTTGGCCATTACTGTAGGCACGATGAAGTTGCCAGCGACCAACGCGAAGCCCAGGATCGAGGCTGAAATAAAAAAATAAAGTAATTTAGTATGTTACGGTATTTTTTTAAGTAACTAGGATATTTAGGTACATGTTAAAAAATCTAAAGTTTGTTTTTGCTAACATAAAATATTGTAAACGTTATTTCTAATATAAAGACAAAAACACAAATTAATACACAAAACCAAAAATTTAAACATATAAAAATCTAATTTACCTAAATGTTTAATCAATTTTCTAATAAATAATTTTCTCAGGTCTGGGAATTTTCAAGGTAACTCTGGTTTAGTAGATTAGCGATTTTAAAGTAGGAAAATGCAAATACGAGTAGAACTAAATTCTCTAAAGTGCAGTTGAAACACTGGTTTTAGTCTGACTTATTTATTGTAACTTATATCGTTCCCGTGTCAGACATTAATACATTGATAATACACAAGTTATTAATAAATACTGTTATATAAATTGTGTATATTTACTATTTTATTTAGGTACTTAGTTGGTCATGAAATTAAATTATAAACTTTAGATCCAGGCTAAATTAAGGAGTACCTATTATCGTTAATCATTACTTTTAAATTTTATTTTTCGTATGTAAATAAGTACCTCATTATCTTTTGCAAAGGGTAAATATTACCTAATTTTTTAGTGTTAAATAGTTAAATGGCTAAATCAGGGAAAAATTTTTGAACCGCTCAAGTACTGTATATATTATATTTTTAATTATTTTTAGCATTTCCAAATAAAGCAAAAGTCACTAGAATGCAGTAGGCCACACTGGTTCTCCCAGCTTTAAATCATCACTAATCGATCAGTCCATATTTTATGAGACTGCAGCCCATATTATTTATATACGAAATCTCGCGATATTGGGAAATTGAGCGATAACAGCGCCGCCACGCGCGAAATTAATTTCCGCCCTGGGCAGGGCTGCCAGCGCGAATTTGTAAATCGCCAGACGTTTCAAATTATACAAGTTCAAGTTTTAATTATACAGGCTAAAATATGTGACAAAATATTCCAAATTTATATAATAAGTATTTTTTCCCATCTTCATAGTGACCTGAGAGAATATCCTGAGATCTATTTGAATTGTCATTTTTGTATCCAATTACACAATACAATTTGCTATACATAACTGGCTGATGACTAAATTATACATATTCATCCAATTAGACCAAGGCCCATAGCACATGGGTGAAGACGATTTAAATATTGACGATTTAAGAGCGACCATGAGGGGCATGGTCGCTTTTTTTATTTAGAACGAGATAAATCTGGGTGTATCCAGGCGCGGTCCCAGACTCAGATTTTGGGGGGGGTCATACTAAATTTTGGGGGGGTCACAACATAAAAATACTGCGTATAATAATATAAATGACATCATAAAACAATTGGAAGTCATTTTTTTTATTGCCAAAACGAGTAATAATATTTTCTGGTATTCATTTTTTTATATTTGGTATTCAATCTTCGTAAATTGCCCATTTTTAAAAGGTTTTGCAGAATTTTGGGGGGGGGTCATGACCCCTGTGACCCCCCCCTTAAAACCGCGCTTGGGTGTATCAAATTTGAATTTTGAATTTGAATTGAAAAAAAGGAGCGCTCGCGGGCCTCTTAAAATTCGTTGGCGGACTGCATGGTCCATGATATGACATGCCGCGTGACCGTGTGGTGCCCAGGGCTGGGTTTGGGCAGGTTTGAAATATACATTCTGGCAGCCCAGCTCCAGTCCTGCGCATCCTCCTCCTCCTTGTGGCGCAGCGCACGCGCGGTGGGTAAGGTGGGAGACGACTCACTTCATTGCATCGCCACTATGCCGGCACGCATTCGTTTGTACACAAATCACGACGTCATCATCTAGATTTCGATAACAACTCATCGTTCAAGTTACGTTTGGTGAATTAAATCGTTATTTTAAAATAAAATTGGCTGCAATTTAAAAATAAAAACTCAATTTTAAACCTGAATAATGTCGTCAAATCAAAAAACAGAGTACAGTGAATCAGAGAGCCCATTAGAAGTTTGGAAATATTTTCTGATAGCCAAGGATGGGCTCAGCACAAAGTGCGTACTGTGTGGGCAGATTTTGAAAACTAAAAACCGTTCTCCAAAAGCTTTACATATGCACTTGAAGACTACACACGACATTGATACAAAAAAAATATTAAGATTGAGACGATAAGAACGATAAAGTTCTTTACAGTGGCTCCTGGGATAGAACAGCGGTTTCCAGGACAGCACATTTAGCAGTTACTCTTCAACAATTTTCAACTTTACCACCATCACCGCTACAAGTATCAGAAATTAAAAAGCGAAAAATTAAGGACCATTACTACACTAAATATACTTTAAGAAGAAGGAGGTTAAGGTTTCAAGAATACTGACCCAAGACAGTAAACCTTCTCGTTTTTTTTTCACTAAAAGACTTGAGAGACATTTTTAGAGCTGCCTGAAAAATATTATCAACATCTCCTAATTCAGTTAAACATCATAAAAATAAAATTTAAACTAGAATTATCTTAGCTAAGTGTAGAAAACACACATATTCAACTTAACCTTCGATATGTAGACTTCCTCTCGAAATAGACAATATAAAAGAATGCAAATATAATTATCCTTTTTTGGAATGTCGGCTTGATTACAATATACTGCAGTATGCCTACCGATAATGAAGTAGATCAAAGAAGTCAAAATCATCATCAGGATCAAAGAAAATACTACAGGAATTTGGCCTGTCTCTTAACGATGATTCTGTCAACATTACAAATCAAATTGGGGCATTTGATTAATCCGTTGCAACTCTTTCTATACAAGAAACAAGATCTGTCTTTGTCTCAGCATAATGATATTGATGATACTCCTAACGAGAAGAAACCAAGCAAACTGTAATGATAAAGATGACGGTGTTTACTGCAACTTACCAGCAAGAAAAGTAGATCTGGATATAGAGTACGCGAGTATCATAGAAAATGTTACAAAACTATAGATACAACTATACGAGTATTGCAAAACAAGCTGGTCAAACCATACTGATATGATTCATCACAGGACACCTTGGAAACGGGGGTAGCTCCCTGACGTTCAAGAATAATGAGAATATTTTGCTTTGATCTGAATAAAGCTTCGATTGACACACAGAAGAATGTGCGAATTTGACAGGCCTAAACCTAAAACTTATGTCATCGAGATTCCGTTCTGATTATTGCCCAAAACCTCTTTAATTAGGATATACAAACTAGAAGGACTGAAGACATTCCTTGAAAGAACATTTTTCTTTCTCGAGAATCAACCAGGTCCTCGAGAACATCAGTATTTATATATTACAAAGATTGTTTCTAAACGAGCAAGATTTGGAAGAGCATGCGCAAGACAAACCGTCCAAAGTTTCCTGGAAAATCAGAGTCCGAAAAGAAATTAAGAAACTAACAAAGATTGCAAATATTCACCTTCAAAACTATTTACCTTCATACCGACAAAAATATTTACCTTCATGACGAGCTTAAAACCTAAGGTTACCTACCTATCCATGATCCGGACGAGTCATCAATGGGTATGATGGAGTCAGGTTGCCGCAGTTGAGGCAGCAAGATGGCAGCAAATCCCATCACCAGCCCGTGGGCGGCCATGTTCAGAGACACGCCCAGTGTCACGAAACACTGGAATACATGGAAAAAATATTATTTTGATTAAATAAATGTAATATATTACTGTTATTGAAGTGTTTTTCTTATGTAATTATAGTTTTTTGCAGCCTGGATGTGGTGCATGGGTTTCTTCGTGACGCAATTCCTGTGTTTTCGTTGTGGAGAGACATGGTTACACGAAACGAAACATGAGGTATCTTAATCCTCTGGCGTAGCAAAGAAAGTGTGGTCAAGCAGGTCAGTTACGATTCAATCGTACATGGGGCTAATTACAAATGACTCTGCGGGCGGCAGTGACCACTTACTAGCAGGTGGACTGCACGCTCGTTTGCTACTCTTATTTGATTAACCATATGGCAAGAGATCACTGTAGCTCATAAACACATGTAATCTAATTTAGGTACCATCCATATTTTATTTCCAACACTCGTTTCGCTTCACAACAGAGCATCATCAGGATATGACAACAGTCGGTCGATGAGTAAAGCTTTCGCCCCCAGATTTTATAAACATGAATTTCCTCAAAGTAGTGGTATCTTTGCTAACTTTGCTTGTAAGGAAAAATTGTAATCAATCTAGCAAAGTTATGTATGTAAGTATATATGGCTTATTTATTACTTTAAACACATGATTTCGAAATACAGAATGAAATATAAATACAAATTAATCAAAATAACAACTAATTTATACTTATATTAATGTAATTATCGATAGACGGCGTGTAAAAATAAAAAAGTGGTCTACACAAGTTAACAATGAGTACTTTTTAAACGGTTTTATTTAGCTCACCCCGTTTGTTTATTTATTTGTTTAGGTCAAATTTAGTAATTGAAATTTAAC